>BPLR01005508.1:0-34002 GCA_021605095.1 Caerostris extrusa | reverse complement strand
CATCTTTTCAATAATGTAACCTGTTTTTAGTTTAAAATAAATACTTTGACACATTAAAAACATTGAAAATAACAAAAGTATAATTTTAATTCTTCAAATTCAACTGTCAGTTAATTTTATGAAAATAAATTATCTTCTAAAAGAGGTACTAATTAGTAAAGAACATCAATATTCTAGAATTTAAAATCTTTAAAATCTCAAAAGAGAGAAGGGGGGGACTTAAGGATGCTTTTTTGTCATGATATTTAGATTTTTTCCTACGGAATTAATCACATTATATAAGTAATACATAATTGTAAAATTCTTATTCATTAAACCAAAAAGAAAAAGTGATTAATTGACTTGGGCATTCAATATGGACATCAACTTACTCATTGAAAGAAAAGCTTTTTGTTTCAGTTGGCCTGTGTATCGCGATTAATAGCTCGCCAGATTATATTTCTTAAATTGTTTTTAAATCGTTTCCAATAGCACGCAACCTCTTCTGGTAGGTGTTGTTTTATAGCACCAGGGCAAGTTTTGGTCAATGGGGATGAGGGATTCGTGGGGATTTTAAAACGAGATATCATCGAAAGGTCATCTTTACACGCCAATACAACCAAGTATTTAACAAAAATAAATGGCTAGTAATATTTTTGCTCAACTTATATGTCTACAATCGGTCCTGAATGGCGAATTGGGCGCTCGGTACCTTAGGTTTCGGGTTCGAGGTCGGCGGTTGCATGGATGTTTGTAGTGGTTCGGAATCCACTTTAAACTGTAGGTCCCTGTCTAATATGATCGTAGAGCGTTGCGGAGGCATTGTTACTCCGCGTCCGTGACTTATCTTCAAGTTACACGCCCCCTGGGTAATGCAAAGGGAGTACATCTGTGTTTGCCAGCTGCATTAGAAAGAAAAAAAAATATGTGTCTACAATCGGGTCATAAAAGCAATGTTCAACAATGAGTCTGGGGAAAACAAATAGTGGCTATAAATGGGTAGATATCTTTTTAGATAATTGCATTAACATGTTTAATTATATAGAAAGGTACTTGAGACTCTAGTTTGCGAATCTATAATATACAAGATGATAATGTTAGACAAGACAGATATTGGTTGATAGACCTTCATGAAGAGACTATATGGGTATAGACAGTAGGAAGAGTACTTAAGAGTTGACCAGCACATTCTCAGATTATTAATGCTCTTAACTCATCTTCTGCATTCATTTCGGTTTTCAAACTACCATGTCTCAGCAATGAGCTTTGTTTGAAAATGAAGAAATAAACACCTTCATTTCGAACATAGAATATTGCTATTGTATCAGTATAGCTGATAAAGATTAACACACTACCTATTGGAATTAATAACACATTGAACTCATGTACTATATGTATTTATTTTCTTTCACGTTCTCATTTTTGTGCCTTTTTCATGCAGAAAATAAATCTTTTTTTCTTTATGGTTAATTTACAAAACACTGCTTGATTAATGTCTTCGCCAAATTTTGTCATACATTTATTTTATTTATTATTATTATTATTGTTATTTTAGATTTTGGAAACCACTTTAAGTTTGCTGCGACATGAACAATATGGGTTATAATCATACTCTTAATTCTCTTACAATAAAATTTTAAGATTGTCTAACAAATCTTATCAGAGTTGGAAAAAGCCATGCTTGTGCAGTCTAGAACTGAAAGAACAGGTATGCAATTTCTTGTTAATGTCTAAAAGAAAGTTGCCATCCTGAATGATGCCATGTAAGCATTCTACCCAATTTTGGGATCAGATCGGCCAAATCTATGTTAAGACATCATATTCGTTGCATGAAGATCTTTGTTTTCGTCACCCTGGACCAAAAAGGTCAAAGGGATCAAACAATGTGACTATAGTTAACAAAATACTTCGCTTAGTGTAAGACTATGTCAGTTATACCAGTCATATATAGAAAGAAAAGTAGTTTTATACTAAGTTCCAGGATTCTCCTAGCGTCTTCATTTCGGTTGGTTTGGCAAAATTGTATTCCTTTTGATTAAATGAAAGTTCAGGTGGTTTCCAAACCATTTATGCAGTATCATTCATCCTCTTTGACATATGACAATATGACAATAAGTTGACGCTGAAATTCTTTAGCCTCTTTCAAAGTTTGAATACCGCTCAGTTTATCATCTATGTAAAAGTCGTTTCTTATGACAGGTGCAGCAATCGGGAAGTTTTTTCTCTTCATCATATGCTAATTATCAAATAGACATCGCACACTAACAGTTCCGTATGTAACTATGACTAACTTGTACGTTTTTAGTGATTGATGTTCACCTTTTGTTCCACAACATGCTTTTTTTTCGGATAAATTAGGATCAAACGGTATATTATTTTGACGCCCGCGGATAAAGAATAAACATGATACCGAAATCTCGTGATGAACGTAAATAAATCATCTTGTATTATGCCTCCATTGTACATTATATCGTGCAGGGATCTTCCATTCATGGTCTTTGTGGAAGATGAGAACTATTCAAATCTACTCGCAATTTCCTTCTTTTCTTCTTAGGCCGATCAACGCCATGAGGAGTTGCATTATAAGATGCAATTGGTACTTTCTCTTCAATAATTTCTTTCATGTGATTCAGTCTTCCTTACTCTTATATAAATTTTCTTTACAGTTTCAAGTATTTCTGATCTTTTGATAATCTAATCCCCAATGATCTTAGTCTTTTGGGAGCTATGTGTTTAAAATCACATAAGCAAGACGGGTTCTCTTTAAGTGGCATTTGTACTAAGTATCGGCCTTCTGCATTTCTCTAATGCGTTTTCTGAAATGTTCCGCATATATAAAATTTTCACTAACACCTTCTGATTTTGATTGATTTAAATTTATTCTCATAAAAATAACTAGTGAATTATAAAAGGCTGCTTAATTATTGTTAGTAAAAAATTAAAGATTAAAGTTTCTAAAATTATTGTATGGTACTCAAAAAAAAAAAAAAAGAAAAAAATACTATTTAAAAAGTAAGATAAAAAAATAAAAGAATTTAAAAGTTAAGTTTTAAATTCGGTACAATTAGGGACCAGTTGTCGATGCCATGTGACTATTGTAAAAACGTAAACAACCCCCAACCCGTTGCTTACTGATCACTGATTGGAAGAATTATGCTGAAACGTGGGAGCCAATAGGAGCATCTGAAAGGTAAAAAATGTAAACAAAGTCCCCACAAAAAAAAGGCCCATCACAGAACCTGTGATTATTTATTTGATTTTCATTTTATATTTTTTATTTGGTTTTCATTTTTATACTTTTTGTTTGATTTTTCATTTTTATAATTTTTATTTTTATTTTTATAATTTTTATATCTATCCTTTTATTTTCCTAACAAAAAAAAAAAAAGGGGTAAAAAAGCGAACGAAAAATAAAACCTAACTTAATTACTAGTCGGAAAGTTATAATGAATTTAAAGCACAACGTAGCAATAAAAAGGGGAATAGAAAAGGAACAGAGTTACCTCTGCGCCAGTTCTTTAGAATTAAATTTACATTTAGTTTTTAAGCCAAAAGTAATCGTCAGATACGCATTGAGATAACTTCTCAATGAGCAAGGCTCACCCCATTACCTGAACTCGCTTGCGCTTGTTCAGAGTAACAGCCATGGTGTTTCTTAACTTTAGGAAAACACTCATAGGAGACATCGTAGACTGCCCGTGGTCTTTTTGGGAGCTCTTCACCCCAGGGTGATAGGTTGGCAGTCGACGGATTAACTCATTGCTAATCTGAGGACATTTTTCAAGAAAATTCTTTGAAATTTTGATTATATAATTAGGAATAGGTTCGACGTCTAGATCTCTGTGGATAATCTTACGACGAACGAACCATGGTGCGTCAGCAATCATAGCCAGGTGTTTATTTTGGAAAACCTGGAGTCTCTTGATGTTTGTCAATGAGGTAGAGGCCCAGATAGGACTACCATAAACCAAGATAGGTCTAATGATAGACTTGTAGAGCAGGATCTTGTGTTTGATCGCAAGCCTACTCTTTCGAGAAATTAGGCAGTGGAGTTTAATACTCGCACCAGTTGCTTTAGCAACTGCATTCTTAATATGGGAATTGAAAGATAATTTTGGGTCTAGAAACAACCCCAGGTATCTATATTCAGTTACCCAGGGGACGGGCTGGCCAAAAAGAGTGATACTCCCTAATGGAGAAAACGCGATCTTCCGAGTAAATAGCATACAGGCAGATTTAGTGGCATTAACTTTAATTTTCCAGGTGGTTAACCATTTTTCTAATTTAAAAACTGAAAATTGAAGGTCTTTAACAGCAAGCTGAGGTGATTTGTTCTGTGTGGCTATCGCCGTATCATCAGCGTAGCAAAAGAGAGATGTTTGGGCATCTCTCGGTATATCATTTATATAAATATTGAAGAGGGCGGGCGCTAGGAGCGACCCTTGAGGAACTCCCCTTCTATTGGTCTGGTTGAGGAAGTAACTCCACCTACTCTAACTAAGAAATCTCGGGCTTGTAGGTAAGAGCAAAGAATCTTAACTAGTTGGGGTGAAAAATCAAGTCGCATGAGCTTGAATAATAAGCCATTATGCCAAATTTTATCAAAGGCTTTGGCTACGTCCAAAAATAATATTCCCGTAGATTTGCGTTCGTTAAAGCCGTCATGAATCAGCTCTGTCAACCTAAGTAATTGGTGACAGGTTCCTAATTGCCTTCTGAAACCAAATTGTTCAGGAATGATTAAATCGTGGAGATCGCAATGCTGATTCAGGCGTTTAAGTAACGCAGATTCGAATATTTTGCTCAAGCTACTAAGTAGTGAGATAGGACGGTAATTATGGGGGTAAGCCAAATTAGCATTTGGCTTAGGAATGGGGCATACTACGGCAGTCTTCCAGCAAGCTGGGAAATGACAGATCCTAAGTAGAAAGTTAAAAAGAATGGTGATATATAGAATAAATTTAATAGGAGTGGACTTTAACATGCGATTATTAATAAGATCCAGACCAGGGGTTTTATTGTTTTTGAACCTTCTGATAATTTCACAGACTTCTTTGGGAGTAATTAAGTCTAAGTCATTGACATGTGGTCTTTGTAAGAAATCTGTGACTGTAGAGTTGGTGTGTTCGAAGAAATTTCTATCTTCAACATCGTGATTGAGTTCAAATTGGGATTTGAGACTGTCTGCGAGCAGTTCCGCTTTGTCTTCCGGGGAATAAGCAGCTCGGCCGTTGGCACCCTGCAAGGGCGGAATGTTGTGATATTGTCTGCGTAGGAGGGAACATTTTTTCCAAAGAGATGTTGACTCAGGCGTCAGGGCCTCTATGTCGTCTTGCCAGCGTTGCTGTGTAAAGACAGTAATGGCTTCTCTAACGTCAGTTAGAGAGCGGTAATAATGTCGTAGGAACTCAGGATCTCTCGTCCTTTGCCACCTACGACGGTAATGATTTCTAAGCTTGATTTTGTCTTTAATGTATTGAGGAAATCTAATCGGTGGAGGTTTGAACTTAGGGGTAGAACTTTCCTGCAGACATGTGACGTAGATGTTGGTTAATTCATTTATCCTGTTATCAGCATCTTCTTTGGTAATTAATTTAAAACTTGGCAATTTTTTACTTTGCATCACATGCCTGAAGTTCTCCCAATTAGTATTTAACTGATTGGGAACTGTCAGTGATTCAGGGCTGGTGTCCAGGGTTAGAATAACGGGGAGATGGTCAGAATCTAGATCTGTAAGCACCTCAATACCATAATTAAAGGGGATGAATTTAAAAATAGCAAGATCGAGTACATTACCTCGATGATTATTATTGCGAATGTCGGTTCTAGTAACTTTAAGGGGGAACAACTTTCACGCCCCTTTGACTTTGGAGGAAACGATTCAGGGTAAACCCATATCTATTTGAATGTCCAAAGTTCCAAGAGGAGTGAAGAGCGTTGAAATCACCAGCGAGAATCACATTGTTTCCCATTTTAATAAGCTTTTTGATGTCCTCCACCGGGAAACCACCTGGAAGGCTAGGCTTAACATATGCAGAGATAATTTTTAAAGGGGGATAATTACTAATTTTAATTTCAATAATGGTAGCATCAATAGAATCTAGATTAGGAGTAGGGAGGCTATGGTGGTGAATACTATTTTTAACGTAAATACCTGTGCCGCCACTTACTCGGGTAGGATGCTGGTTGGGTCTATCAGTACGATAGAACCTGTAATTAGCGATCAAAGGGTTATAACCAGGAGGCAATTTTGTCTCCTGAACCAAAAATACATCAAGATTCTGCTCAGCTAGGAACTCCCTAACCTCGTGAATTTTGGAACGTAACGAATTAGCGTTCCAGAAACCAATTGAAAGAGACCCAGACCCGAAGAGAGTTAAGCCGTGAGGAACTGACTTTGAGAAAGGACATCAGTATACGCCCCAAAGAGGTGATACGTCATATCAAATCTATTATTACACTTCCTCATTTTGTCTTTTGCTAGCCCAAATGCTCGCAATATAATTTGCCCGTGAGATGGATTGTCTCTTACGAGGTCCATCAAACACTGGAAAATCTCTGTCAACGAACACTCCGAGGAGGCCATGACAGGTGCGGAGCTATTTGTGCTAGCAGCAGGCAGCGGCTCCCTAACTATGATTGGCTGAGGGGCGGGGCCTACCGACTTTTCTTCGTTCCCCTGGCGGAGAATTTGGGAAAAAGCCATAGTAGGCTGGACATTCCGACTAGTAAAGGTCGCTGGCTGCGTCCTGGTAGAAACCTTTGTTTAGGTTTGGATGGGGTGTTAGGCTTAACATTTTTAGAATTAGAATTAACTGGTTTTTCGCTCCAGACTTTTGAGCGGGCTTGGGCATACGGGGGCATCCGCGCCAGTTCGCGGCATGTGCTCCTCCACAATTTGCACATTTAAGTGGCTGGTCCAGCGGTAATGTTGCATTCTTTAGCCCTGTGAGGGCCAGCACACTTGACACAACGTGTTGGAAGACGGCACACTTCCGACGAGTGGAAGTATCCCTGACAATTCCAACAAACAGATGGGCCCGGTTGCCCTCTGTAGCTCTCAACACTAACTCTGAGACCGAGAAGAGTAGAGAGGCTGTATATCTCCTCTGTTTTCGAGGATGGAGACAATTGAGCATATAATAGGGGCATAGGTTCCCTGGTACGAAATTTAGTCATCCGAGCTAGTTTAATCAGGGGGAATTCCATAGCTCGGAGTTCGGTCTCTATATCCTCAACGGGAGTATGACCAGGGAGACCTCGGATCACGACTTTAATAGGTCGGTCCTTTTGTAACATTAAAGACTTGAAAGGCGTCCCGTCGCTTTCAAGAATTTGGGCCAGATTCCTGTATTCAGTTTCATTATCAACGGTAATTCGTAAGAATTGACCAGACAACTTAGCCTGGATACTGGGAATCTGCACACGCAGTTGATTTAGAGTGTTCCACCACTTGCCCTTCGCGGACACAAAGAATGGTGGAATTCTGTTTACCCTCTTAAATTGTGGAGGAGCCACTATTTTTGGTCGGCAGCCAACGTTTTGTTAGGGGGTTAGTAAAAGGGGTAAATGCAGCCATATTTACCCGTTTTCTATCCTTTTGGTGGTGACGGTGGTAAATCCATCAGCGTCAGGTGTTGGAGAGGCGGGTGCCTTCCTTTTGGTGGCAGGAGCGGTGCCCTGTGGTGATTGAGGCAGGGCAGGAGGTGAAGTGGTGACTGCAGCGGCAGCTGCTTGTTGGGCTTCGGCGACCTGTTGGGCCTCGGCCGCAATCTTGTCGCGAAGCTCCTTCGCCTTTTTGATTTCGGCGAGCTCCTTCTTGGATGGGAGGTGAGAAGCAGGCACTCCGGTGTAGGTGCAAATTGCACGTATTCTTTGGAGCACTCTTCTATTGTGAGAGAGGCCTTCTCCCACGTTGGTGATTTGATGTTGCATGCGGCACTCTGATGTTTTTGTACCTTGGTCATCAGGGCCGCTGCCTCCTTCATTAAGACCTCAAAGTAGAGCAGGTGCTCAGGTGTTGGGTCAGTCAGTTTTTTGGGCGCAGGGTGCGCAAACAGGAACTCATTGCAGGACAGTTGTTCTGCAGTCACCACTTGAGATGTGTCCATGAATGAGGCGTCATCGATGGGTGAATCAGGGAGTAGGCCCTGCTCATGCAGCGGAGGGCTCTCCGGAGAGTCAATGTCCGATTTGCCAGACGACGTCTGACTCATCATAAAGTTCAAAAATTTAAAAAATGTTTAAAAAAGAGATGAAAATGATGATGATGAAATGATGAAGCAAAAACAAAAAACAAACAACACAAAACTCTTCCTCAGCTAGAGGCTCACAGCAATTCGCGGATTGCGAAGTTTCAACTTCGTCAGGAGCGAGCGATTAACACGACCGTTCCCTAGGAAGTCCAAAACCCGTCTCGAGAGCACGATTTTTCTAAAAATTCACTGACGATAGATGCATAGTGATTATTTAAATTATACAATTTAAATTCTTGAATTGTATAATTTAAATTCTTCTTTTAAGAATTTCAATTCTACAATCATTCTATAAAAATTAATCTTATTTAAATTATAGAATTTAGTTAGATAACATCAATTCTACAATCATTCTAGCTTGAAAGTAGCATTCAAGACGACTATTCATGTTTGGAATGGTAATAGTGATTAAAAATTCGGGGATTTACTCTGGATTCTATTAGAGGCAGGTGAATTATTAATGTCTACCAATGATTGCTCATTTAGGGTCACTGTAATCAAATCTGAATAATAAATGCTGGTTGCGAGATTTGTGACGTAATTCGGGGTCATTTGCCCAGAAACGTCAGTGGGTGGGAGAGAGACCAGTCAATGAGTAGCATCCGCCCACCCTAATTCTCTTGGGAATTCATAGACTTGCCTTCCTTTATCTAAATACTGCCATGCGAAAAATTTTAATTACAAGTTTCATTTTTATATCACTGTAATTTTATGCAATTTCATCAAGATACGATAGGAAAACAAATAGAAATAAGAAATAATTACAATAGAAATGTTAGGATTAATTGTGAGTATAAAACCTTCCTGTAGAAGTTTGTGAAGGTTTTAATTTTTTTCCAGGGCCCAATAAAATAGAAAACGACGGATAAAATATTTTTAGAATATTTAAATATTTACTTTCTTAATTAAACTAAATCTGAATTTGGTTTAAATTTTATGTTTAATCAAAATCTGAATTAAGTATTTGAGTAGAAGGGATGTATCTGGAGCTACAATCTGTACCGTCCTGTGTTAAACAGTGTAAAAACTAATCAGTAGATAATAAAGTATAATAATAACTTTTTAATACTATAATAATAATAACTTTTTAATAATATAACAATAATAACTTTTTAATAATATAATAATAACATTTTAATAATATAATAATAACTTTTTAATAATATAACAATAATAACTTTTTAATAATATAATAATAACATTTTAATAATATAATAATAACTTTTTAATAATATAATAATAACTTTTTAATACTATAATAATAGTAACTTTTTAATAATATAATAATAATAACTTTTTAATACTATAACAATAATAAATTTTAATGCTATAATAATAATAACTTTTTAATAATATAATAATAACTTTTTAATACTATAATAATAATTTTTAAATTTTAATACTAAATTTTTTATAATAATAATAACTTTTTAAAAATTTATCAATGAAGTTTACAATAAATCCTCGTATACCCAAAAATTATAAGTAAGTAGCACATAAATCAATAATAAAAACATCCATGACATTTTATGAAAAAGAAATAAAATGAAAGAGAGATAGAGAAGGTATTTATGAAACATCAAAGTAAGAATAAAAAATAACGATCTAAAAGCAAGCTTTTTATTGACTTTTGTCGATTTGTTCAGAGTCTACAATAAAATGGCAAATATTGACTTAAGTATTTTTTAAAAATATTTTAACGTTTATGTTTTATTAAACTAAAAATCCGAATCCTGTTCCCCGTTTTAATCTTTCATAAAAATATTATAAAAGATACTTTCAAACTAATTGCCAAATATGTTTTGAAGTAAAATGAGCATAGAAAAAAAAAAAAAATAGATAAAATAGAAAACCACGTATAAAATTTTTTTCTCAACATTTAAATGTTTATTTTCTTTATTAAACTAAAGTTGAATTTGGTTTATAAATTTTCCTGTTTTAAAGTAAAAGGGACATAAAATGAGACAGGCCTCGGCCTTTGCATCTCTGATCAGGACAACTGATTTATTGTAAATTTATTTTATTCATACATTTATTATAAATTTATTATTTATTAATTTATTATAAATTTTTGAAAACAAAATTACAAGAAATTCATTATTCTGAAATAAATTTATTTATATATTTATGAGAGGTTGGCATTTATGTTTTTTGGAAGCCTTAAAATAAAAGTTCAAAACTGAGTGTTTTTAAAGAACATGTATGTAATGTGTTACTGATATTGCACGTTATAAAAAAAAGTTCTTTAAAGCAGTACATCCTTTCTTTTAAAGCAATATTTTATTCATTGTTTTCTATTTTGCTGTAGATTAAAAGATCATATCCTTTGTTAACAATGTCCTAACCTGTATAAAATATCCTTATCTAACGTTAAAATATTAAAAAAAAAAACTATTTTATTCGTTGTTTCTAATTTATTGTAGACTAGAAGATCATAACCTTTGTCAATGATATATTGTCCTGTATACGGTATCCTTATCTAGCATTAAAATAAATAAAGAAATATTTCATTCATTGTTTTATATTTTGTTGTAAATTAGAAGATCATATTCTTTGTCAACAATGTCCTGGCTTGTATACAATGTTCTTATCTGTGCATTTTTTTAAGGAGAAAATTGATTATTTGTTGTCTAGCTACCATTACGTTTAATGCATTAAACTGTTAATAAAACATTAATTAAATTAAATATCAGAGTTAATCTGGTATTTTTTTATGATACTACGTACTTTTACCATTTATTTTTATTATGGAAAATGGTTAAAAGATAAGACAGTAATTTTCGTAATTAGGTAATGATCCCTAATTAAATAAGCCCTAGCTCGGCAAATATAATTTATTTTAATAAATTTCACTGATTGATGTCAAAGGTAAACGATCATTTTTATGTTTTTATCATTGTTTACTTATATTATTAGTAAAAATGTTAATGAAGAGAGTTTCAGTGATTATAACTAATGAGATCATTATTAAAAAACCTTGATTGAAACGTGTGCCAAAAATGATGACATTGGTGATTTAATATAGTTAAGCTTATTTTTATTTATTGAAATTCACAAAAAAATCCTCGTGTACCGCAAAGTATGATGAGAGGCTTGCAGAAGTAAATAGCAAACAAATCAACGACAAAATAATAAAAACATCAAATAAATGGTAAATTTAAAAGTACATGTATCAATACAGAAGAGACATTACATTATCTTTTGTCAATCACGTGCTCGCCTGAATCTAATGCTAAAATATCTAATCTAACGTTAAAATATCCTATTTTATGTTAAAATATCTAATCTAACGTTAAAATATCCTATTTAATGTTAAAATATTTAATCTAACGTTAAAATATCTAATCTAATGTTAAAAAAAAATGTTATTCATTGCTCTCTATTTTATCGCAATGCTCTCTATTTTATTTTTTTGAATAATATCCTTTTGCAATAACGTGCTGGCCTGTATATGGTAGCCTTATCTAGCGTTAAAATAAATAAAACAAATATTTTATTCATTCCTTTCTTTTTATCGTAGATTAGACGATCATATCTTTTGTCAATAACATGCTCACCTGTATACGGTATCCTTATCTAACGTTAAAATATTTTATTCATTGCTTTCATTTTTATTGTAGATTAGAAGATCATATCTTTTGCCAACAACATGCTTGGCCTGTATACGTTATCCTTATTTAACATTCAAATATTTTATTCATTGTTTTCATTTTTATTGTAGATCAGAAGATCATATTCTTTGTCAACAACATCCCGGCCTGTATACAACATCCTTACATACGCACTTTTTTTTTTTTTTATTTCTGCGATATTTATTGTTAAAAAATATTTCATTTTAAAATTGAGCTAATTATAGTTGTTGCAGTTGTTGCTAAATAATACATGAAAATACACAAAACTCTTTGGATCAATACATATTTGTAAACAAACATTTTTTTATACATGAATATGATAAAAAATCCCTCAATAAAAATCATTTGACTCACTACTGTTGCATTTAGTTGCTACAAAAATTGAAACAAATACTAAACCACTTATTAAATTTATGTAATATCACACATCAGATTTTTAATTATTTATTATATTGCATTATATTTATTTTTGTGTGCCTTGTGGGTTCAGTTACAGTGGGAATATGCAGATCGTGACCTTCAAGTCTGTGCACAGGCCTGCTATAATTTATAAATAACTGCTGTCAGCTGTAGTTATACATTCTGTCTGAAAGAGAGTGGTTGCTTCTGAACAATCTATATACGGCACACCCGTTTGAGATCTATGAAGAGAGTAATTATTAGTAAATTTGGTGTTCTAGATAGTTAAAGCATGTGATCATTAAGGGGCTTCTTCAATCTTTTGTTTTATATTTTATTTATAAGAGTTTAAATTTTATCCTTAACAATATATCTTTTAACTCTGAGAAGGAGGTCACCCACATTTTATATGATAACATTAAATATTCTTTTAAATTTCATTTTTGTCTGTCTTCAAACGTAAAAATCACAATCCTTGTGCAACTTTAGAGTTCATATAGCTTTTAAGTGAACAGAAATTAATACACAAACTGCAGTTCACTATTAAATTGCGCGTCATCGACAGTGATAGTTATGAATAAATACATTATCAGTCAAGTTAAAGTTAACCATCACAAACGCATTTCATTCTTTGCAACTCTTTTCTAATCTACTTCAATTTGCATATGTTTATACTTATAATTTTGAATATCAGTGTGCCTCATGTTCAAATGATGTATGCTACTGGTACTCCATCGACGAGTGATAGGGGAATGGTATTTACCTTCCGGAGGGGGAGGAGGGGAATTAAGGGGTAACTGACCCGCATTTGCAGGCCGTATTAGAGAAAACGGGGAAATTCCAGCCAGATTGTTTGACAAACCATGCGAGAAGCTGTACACTCATTGCTACTATCGCTTTCGAGACTCTTACAAAAATATTCTGAAACCAGGGGCAACGGGCAACGGGCAACGGGCGTACCTGTTACGGAGTTCCAAGGTGGTTTTAAGAACCACAATACCTCCACATCTTAAGTTAAATAGAAAATTTGCATTAATGAATTTGCTTCAATTATAGAATGTTAATAAAATAAAATAAAACAATTAAAATTTAGGAAAAATATCTCTTGCTTGAGAACAATTAAAGCAAGAGATCGAAAAAGTTTAAAAGAAAACTATAGGTACAATTAGGAGTCCGTTGACGATGCCCAAAAAAAAAAAGATACAAGGTTAAAGTTAAAAATAAAAAATTAAAATTATTAAAAATATAGGAAAGAAAATATGCAGTAGCACAAAATAAACATAAAACATACAATAAACAATCTCCACATGCTTTCTGACTGGTTGACACGCCGACTAATGGCGCCATCAGTCAGTTGGTGGTTTACAAATTTAAAACCTGACAGTAGGCAGGAAAAGTACATCTTTTTATAAAAAACTAAAATAAGGAAAACGTAGTAATCTGACATCCAGAACAGAGTTGTTACTATTGAGTTATTAAAGATTAAATCAAAATTTAAGAGAAAACAAGTCGACAAGTTAAAAGTTAATGGAGGGTATTGAAAGAAAACAAAAGTTATTAACCTCTCCCAGCTCGGAAGCTGTTAAGTAATATTAGACTTTAAAAATAGATGAATTTAAACTATTTGACAGATGAACAGGAATAAAATTTAAAATCCAATTAAAAGTAGAAACTATAAAAGTAGAAACTATTTAAAATAAAAATTTAAAGGTAGCCATGTTCAAATTTAAGTTGCACATCGTAGCAAATAAAAGTTAAGTTTTAAATGCCAAAAATTGCAGCTCAGATTCGCTTGAAGTGATCGGAGTGACTAGACATCAGCCACAGCGGTAGAATCGGCGGTTGTAGGATAAAATCCACAACGCCTTTTCAGTGCCGGGAAAGATTCCCATTGCTGGTCATAGATGGCTCTGGGTCTCTTCCTGGAGCTAGCCACACCTGGATGGTACACAGGTATTTGCCGGATCGCTTCGTTACGGATCTGAGGGCATTTTGAATGAAACTTTTTAGAAATTTTGAAGATATAGTCCATAATGGGTTCTATATTCAGATCTCTGTGGATTTGCTTCCTTCTAACAAACCACGGGGCGTTAACTATCATAGCTACCTGTTTGTTTTGAAAAACTTGGAGCTTCTTAAGATTTGCGATGGAGGAGGACGCCCAGATAGGACATCCATATAAGAGAATCGGTCGAAGGATAGACTTATACAGTAGAACCTTGTGTCTGATCGCTAGCCTGCTCTTTCGAGAAATTAGGCTCTTTAGCTTCACGCTTGCAGCAGTTGCTTTGGCAACTACTTTAGCAAAGTGGGTATTAAAAGTCAATTTAGAGTCAAAAACTAACCCCAGGTACTTATATTCAGTAACCCAGGGGACTTGTTGGCCAAAAAGGGTGACATTCAAAATAGAACCAATGTTCCTTTTTCGTGTAAACAGAAGGCACGCACTTTTGGTGGGATTAACTTTGATTTTCCAGGTGGTCAACCAACTTTCCAAGCGAGGGATGTAATTATTGAGCAAAGCAACGACGGAGTTTGGTGATTTGTGCTGTGCAATTATCGCTGTGTCATCTGCGAACATGGCCAGTTTACAGAACTCTGGCTTAGGAATATCGTTCACAGAGATTAAAAACAATCTGGGACCGAGCAGTGAACCCTGCGGTACCTCGCTCCTGATTGGATGATCGCTTGAGATAGTCCCTCCCACCCGCACTCTGAAATTACGCAAAGTGAGATACGAGTGAATAATTTTAATGAACTGGGGCGAAAAATCAAGTCGCATGAGCTTGAGTAATAAGCCATTATGCCAAATTTTATCAAAGGCTTTGGCTACGTCCAGAAATAATATTCCCGTAGATTTACGATTGATAAAGCCATCATGGATCAGCTCGTTAACACGTAAGAGCTGGTGAGTAGTACTGAGTTGGGTTCTGAACCCAAATTGCTCAGGGATGAGTATATTATGATCTGTGCAGTGCTGATCCAGGCGTTTAAGAATCGAATATTCGAATATTTTACTCACTCCACTGAGTAGTGAGATTGGACGGTAAATTCTGAAACCAGTGATTGCACGGCGATGCCAGGGATTCGAATCTAAGACCTCCTGCAGGCTAGCTGACCAGTGGCATTCCAGAAAAACCTTCAGGAGATAACATCTATATTGATCTATATTTGAGCAAACTTGCAAGAAACAGTCGAATGTCGATCGCAACAATTTCTCACGCAATCTTCACCATTTATTAGTTTTTGCAAAACAGTGACTTATATAATATAAGTAGTGTATATATATATATATATATATATATATATATACTATTTATATTATATAAGTCACTTTTATACTATATATATATATAAATAGTATAACCACAGAAAGAATCGAGCCTTCTTTTTTTTTTTTTTGCGAGCTAACTTATATTTCAGGTTTCACTATGTCCGCAGTCAGTCCGTTCACCAGATATTTATCTCCTATCAAACACATCTGGTCGATGATCACTCAACGACTCTTATCACTTATGGCTCCAGAGGAATTTTAGCAACGTATGAAAGCAGAAAGGCTGAATACTCATAAATCCGCGACCATATTTGAATGTGTGAATCGTGAGCGTCGCTTGTGAAAGCTTTTTACAATTCAGTTCGAAAACTGGAGATGAAATGAGTGTTATTATAGAGTAGAAATATAGTAGAGCGTGCATTAGAGGTTGCCAGTTTAGGACAAACATAATCATCATGTGATCATACACTTCGCTTGTCTTTTGCAATCACCACTATCCTCTGTCAGTAGTGATGTGACTTTCATGATCACTCTGTTAGTAATTTGTACTGGACTGGTCCCTTTGTTTTCTTGCGTTGCAGATGGAAAATGAGCTTATATTGCACTCATTTAGAATTAGTTTTATGTAATTCAGGATTTTATAGTTTAACACATGCGATGATAACATTTTCAATTTTTGGCAACAATCTTTACTGTTAGCCATTACTACTTTATGCTGTTGGCGTGAAGGGAGAAAAAGGTCTACTATCATATAACGATTTTCAAAAGAAGTGGTTCATTCTTTAGCTGCAAATAAATGTAAATTTAATTTTTTTTAAATTTTTGGCATTTATATTCTTTTTAATTAATTTTCTTGTGGGATATTTTCCTTTAAAAGTGATTAAAAAATAAAATATTCATTTATATAAACTTTTGTAATGTTTTGTTATATCTCATATAAAATTATCAAAGTTATAAACAAAATAACATTTCTTATATATCTGTTTACCGTTGTTAATCGTTATATCTGTCAGTACATTGTTAAATAACTGTATGACTTGAGAATTAGAATTTCAAGCATTTCTCGGAATTTTCAGAATCGCTTCGTAACATGTTTGCGTTTTTTAACTAAATGCTTACAGTGACTAGATGACAAAAGACGATACAGCTCCAACTCTAGTACGAAAAGGAAGGGAGATGTTTGCACAACTTTCTGTTCCTTTAGAATAGGGGAACGCGCTCTATTTTATTACTACTCTATGAGTGGGACAAACATATCCTCTCATGTGACAAATTAACTGATGATAGGTTTGTGATTAACGCTACATTCTTCGCAACTGAATGCTTTAGTGTGAATGTGGCTTTATGAAATAAATATTTGTTTTTCTAATGCAGCTGGCAAACACTTAGATAGTCGTCTTTGATGCCTTAAGACAAACGCTGATCCACCTTCTGAGTAGTGCAGCACTTAGCATTACTCAGATGGTTTGTGTAGTTTGAAGATAAGCTACGGACGGGGAGTAGCGATACTCGCAACGCTCTACGATCCTGTTAGATCGGGACCTACGGTTTAAAGTGGATTCCGAACCACTACAGACATCCATGGCACCGCCGGAGCTCGAACCCGGAACCTGTGGTACCGAGCGCCAGAGCGCTAGCCACTCGGACATCAGGGCCCATGAAATAAATATGGCTTCGAATTTTTTCATTCTTAACGGGATTGCATTTTGGATGGATGACAGTATTCTTGTACAGAAAGAAGTGCTTGAATATTTAAAGCAAATGGCTGAAACTTAAAAATAAAATCTCGAGGAACTTATGCATTATAAGTTTGCTTTAGCAATTTTATTTTTTTTATTTGGTTTTCCATTTTTCAGCTATAAATTTGATGTTACTAATATATCTGAAAACGTAAACTATGCGAATTTGAAAAATAAAAATTGCACTTAAAGCGAAATAGCAGAGTTTTTAAGATTAAATTTATCCATTTTTTGTTAATACATAGGAATTAACTGACAAAGCCGAAAATAGAAAGAGGACAGGAAAACAGAAAGCATGTCGTTAAGGAAACGAGGGAAATTGAATCTGACAAAATTCTTTTATTAGATTCGGAAATTGCGAACAACATTACATCATTGTTTATGTTTTTCTACACCATCATCATGATTTAATCTTCTTAAATTTGGATATAAGTATCTTAATGTAAATAAGAAACTGTACATGAGTGAAAATAATGTAAAAAAAAAATATTTCCTTTTACAAAAATATATACATAAGCCTCCTTCATCAAAGGAAACTAGGAAATTGAGACGAGTACAATCCTTTTATTAGATTCAGAAATTGCAAACAACATTTCATTATTATTTATGTTCCTCTGCATCATTATCATGATATGACCTTCATAAATTCGGATATAATGGTATAAAAATATGTACAGAAGTCTTTAAAATTTTGGAAAAAAAATGTAGTTTTCACTGGTGAAACTAAATTTTATCCTTTTAAATTATGACAACAACACTATTTGTAGAAAAATAAAAAGGCTTTAAATCTTGAATATGTACTTACAATTGTAAAGCATTGTAACTGCGGCATCATAATTAGTAGGCTTGACCTTGGGAGAAATTTGCAATTTGACTACAATTAAGCGATCTTTGAATGAACGAAAGGTAATAATACGAACTCGGAAATAATCTAAGGTAATTTGTTTCGAAAGTCTGTTGAAACAGTGTTAATGATGAGGTGGATTCCAGACAAAATAATGGTTTCATACATAAGGCGGCTGTTACCGGAAATCTCCGATATAATGATTTTTATGAAGTAATTACCTCAATCTCCTTACTTCAACAAGCATTTGCTTAGAAATGTAGGGAAAATATCTCATTAAATTTAACAAAACAATTAATTATATCACCAAAGCCATTAAGATTACAAATTGTTACAGAAAACTGCAGATTTTTCCTGAAATTGTAAATAGTGTTTTGATTGAATTTTAGAGGTGAATAATTTTGTTTGTACATTGTTTTCACCTTAAACATTTCTATCACTCGATATTCCAAGTCATGGTCGATATAATGTTCAACATATATTCTAACATTTTAAACAAAACTTTTTAAATTTTTAAAATCTTTAAGCAACAAACGCACAGAGAAGGAATTAATTAAAATTGGGATGAAATTCGGTAAATGCAATGTATATGTACAGAAAAAGGAACAATTGAAATTTGAGATAAACTGAATATTTCATTCTGTAGATATAGCCATGGTTGATATATTGTTCAACAGATATTCTAAAACTTTAAACAAAACTTTTTATACCTTTAAAAACTTTAAACAACAAACAACACAGAGAAGGAATTAATTAAAATTGGGATGAAATTCGGTAAATGCGATGAATATGTACAGAAAAAGGAACAATTGAAATTTGAGATAAACTGAATATTTCCTTCTGTAGATATAGCCATGGCTGATATATTGTTCAACAGATATTCTAAAACTTTAAACAAAACTTTTAAACCTTTAAAAACTTTAAACAACAAACAACACAGAGAAGGAATTAATTAAAAATTGGGATGAAATTCGGTAAATGCGATGAATATGTACAGAAAAAGGAACAATTGAAATTTGAGATAAACTGGATGTTTCATTCTGTAGATAGAGCTATATGTAGCGTACTAATCAATAAGCATCGACACACTTCTGGCTTGGGAAAGCTTGGGAAAGCTGCTTCACTTGGGAAAGCTGTTATCGGCTTGGCATTGGCTCCTAGAGTCGGTGGATGTCCCCGTATGGGATTTCTTGCCACAGTCTGTTCAATTATTGATTAATACAAAGATTTAAACTTCAGCTATTTAATTTGAAAACTCACTATATTATACAGTGATGAAATACAAATTTCTGAGATCAGCTGTAAAATGGATATAAGAGAAAAGCTTTCTATGTTAGGCTTCTCAATGAATATAGAACCTAGCACAACTTTTATGCTATCAATTTTTATATCCAGAAGAAATAAAGTATTATTAAATTCCACTTTTCTTTAGAAGACCCAAAAAAGTATAACTTCAAATTATTGTATTGGAAAATATGACAAATTATAATAATAAAATACTAAATAAGAATAATTTTTGTAAGATGCAATACAGAAAATTTAACATTACACCTACTAAAGAATAGATCCATGAAGTACCCTGTTTTAACAGGGTACTTCATGGATCTTCCTCTTTCAAGGAATAAACAAGCAGTAGATCTAAGTGCTAAATCTTTTAACTAAGTCCTAAATCTTTTAAAGGAACCAGACACCCTATATTTACTGAAGAAACCATAAAAATTGAACAGTAGAAGTAATCTGACAAATATGAGATAGTGGATTTTTTTATGGTCTGAAAGTAAGCAGTACATCTAAGTGCAAACTGAAATCTTAAATCTCTTAAAGGAACAGGTATCCTATATTTGCTGAAGAAGCCATGTTGAACAGTAGAAGTGGTCATTGAAAAATGAGATAATGGTTTTTCACGGTACTGTAATACTATTTTCGGGCACCCGCCGTTCGGCATAACCTTTTACTCACTATATTTACATCTTCGATAGTTTTGTGGCATTGGCAACTGGTTCTAATTGTACCGAATTTAAACTTCAATTCTTTAATTTTTAATTTTTATTTTGTATTTTACTTTTATTTATTTTTAGTATTTTTAAATTTTGAGTACCATTTATTAAAATTTAGAAACATTATCTTGTAATTTTTTGTTACTAACCTTAAGCAGCCTATTAAAATTGTTAACTTTATCTATGAATTAAGATGAGGAGGTTAAGAGGTCTATCCCCATGGGTATTCCGTAATCAGTACTGCAGTTGCCAGTAATACTATTTTTAATAATCATTGCATTAATTTAATATCAGTCTGAAAGTAAACAGTAGATCTAAAGTGCAAACTGAAATCCTAAATCTCTTAAAGGAACAGGTATACTATATTTGCTGAAGAGACCCTATTGAACAGTAGAAGTGGCAAGAAAAAAAAAAAGGAGATAATGGTTTTTTACGGAGCTGCAATTCTATTTTTTTAATCACAATTACATTAATTTAATATCAGATGGAAAGAAAGCAGTAGATCTAAGTGCAAACTGAAATCCTAAATCTCTTAAATGAACAAGTAAGGCTCTTATTTGTTGAAGGTTCTGAACAGGTTCTTATTTGCTGAAGAAACCCTATTGAACAGTAGAAGTAATCAGACAAAAATGAGATAGTGTTTTTTTACGATACTGCAATACTGTTATGAATCATTACTGAACATTACTGAATCAGTTCTGAACAGATTCTTATTTGCTGAAAGAAACCATATTGAACAGTAGAAGTAATCAGACAGAAATGAGATAGTGTTTGTTTTTTTACTAATACGAGTAAAAAGTAGTCAGTGCTGCAATATTATTCTTAATAATCATTGCATTAATTTAATATCAGTCTGAAAGTAAACAGTAGATCTAAGTGCAAACTGAAATCCTAAATCTCTTAAAGGAACAGGTATACTATATTTGCTGAAGAGACCCTATTGAACAGTAGAAGTGGCAAGAAAAAAGGAGATAATGGTTTTTTACGGAGCTGCAATTCTATTTTTAATCACAATTACATTAATTTAATATCAGATGGAAAAGAAAGCAGTAGATCTAAGTGCAAACTGAAATCCTAAATCTCTTAAATGAACAAGTAAGGCTTTTATTTGCTGAAGGTTCTGAACAGGTTCTTATTTGCTGAAGAAACCCTATTGAACAGTAGAAGTAATCAGACAAAAATGAGATATTTTTTTACGATACTGCAATACTGTTATGAATCATTACTGAACATTACTGAATCAGTTCTGAACAGATTCTTATTTGCTGAAGAAACCATATTGAACAGTAGAAGTAATCAGACAGAAATGAGATAGTGTTTGTTTTTTTACTAATACGAGTAAAAGTAGTCAGTGCTGCAATATTATTCTTAATAATCATTGCATTAATTTAATATCAGTCTGAAAGTAAACAGTAGATCTAAGTGCAAACTGAAATCCCTAAATCTCTTAAAGGAACAGGTATACTATATTTGCTGAAGAGACCCTATTGAACAGTAGAAGTGGCAAGAAAAAAAAAAGGGAGATAATAATGGTTTTTTACGGAGCTGCAATTCTATTTTTAATCACAATTACATTAATTTAATATCAGATGGAAAGAAAGCAGTAGATCTAAGTGCAAACTGAAATCTAAATCTCTTAAATGAACAAGTAAGGCTTTTATTTGCTGAAGGTTCTGAACAGGTTCTTATTTGCTGAAGAAACCCTATTGAACAGTAGAAGTAATCGACAAAAAATGAGATAGTGTTTTTACGATACTGCAATACTGTTATGAATCATACTGAACATTACTGAATCAGTTCTGAACAGATTCTTATTTGCTGAAGAAACCATATTGAACAGTAGAAGTAATCAGACAGAAATGAGATAGTGTTTGTTTTTTACTAATACGAGGTAAAAGTAGTCAGTGCTGCAATATTATTCTTAATAATCATTGCATTAATTTAATATCAGTCTGAAAGTAAACAGTAGATCTAGAGGCGTGCAAACTGAAATCCTAAATCTCTTAAAGGAACAGGTATACTATATTTGCTGAAGAGACCCTATTGAACAGTAAAAGAAGTGGCAAGAAAAAAAGGAGATAATGGTTTTTTACGGAGCTGCAATTCTATTTTTTAATCACAATTACATTAATTTAATATCAGATGGAAAGAAAGCAGTAGATCTAAGTGCAAACTGAAATCCTAAATCTCTTAAATGAACAAGTAAGGCTTTTATTTGCTGAAGGTTCTGAACAGGTTCTTATTTGCTGAAGAAACCTATTGAACAGTAGAAGTAATCAGACAAAAAATGAGATATTTTTTTTACGATACTGCAATACTGTTATGAATCATTACTGAACATTACTGAATCAGTTCTGAACAGATTCTTATTTGCTGAAGAAACCATATTGAACAGTAGAAGTAATCAGACAGAAATGAGATAGTGTTTGTTTTTACTAATACGAGTAGTTAAGTAGTCAGTGCTGCAATATTATTCTTAATAATCATTGCATTAATTTAATATCAGTCTGAAAGTAAACAGTAGATCTAAGTGCAAACTGAAATCCTAAATCTCTTAAAGGAACAGGTATACTATATTTGCTGAAGAGACCCTATTGAACAGTAGAAGTGGCAGAAAAAAAGGAGATAATGGTTTTTTACGGAGCTGCAATTCTATTTTTAATCACAATTACATTAATTTAATATCAGATGGAAAGAAAGCAGTAGATCTAAGTGCAAACTGAAATCCTAAATCTCTTAAATGAACAAGTAAGGCTTTTATTTAGCTGAAGGTTCTGAACAGGTTCTTATTTGCTGAAGAAACCCTATTGAACAGTAGAAGTAATCAGACAAAATGAGATATTTTTTTACGATACTGCAATACTGTTATGAATCATTACTGAACATTACTGAATCAGTTCTGAACAGATTCTTATTTACTGAAGAAACCACATTGAACAGTAGAAGTAATCAGACAGAAATGAGATAGTGTTTGTTTTTTTACTAATACGAGTAAAAAAGTAGTCAGTGCTGCAATATTATTCTTAATAATCATTGCATTAATTTAATATCAGTCTGAAAGTAAACAGTAGATCTAAGTGCAAACTGAAATCCTAAATCTCTTAAAGGAACAGGTATACTATATTTGCTGAAGAGACCCTATTGAACAGTAGAAGTGGCAAGAAAAAAAAGGAGATAATGGTTTTTTACGGAGCTGCAATTCTATTTTTAATCACAATTACATTAATTTAATATCAGATGGAAAGAAAGCAGTAGATCTGGAAGTGCAAACTGAAATCCTAAATCTCTTAAATGAACAAGTAAGGCTTTTATTTGCTGAAGGTTCTGAACAGGTTCTTATTTGCTGAAGAAACCCTATTGAACAGTAGAAGTAATCAGACAAAAATGAGATATTTTTTTACGATACTGCAATACTGTTATGAATCATTACTGAACATTACTGAATCAGTTCTTGAACAGATTCTTATTTGCTGAAGAAACCATATTGAACAGTAAAGTAATCAGACAGAAATGAGATAGTGTTTGTTTTTTTTACTAATACAGAGTAAAAGTAGTCAGTGCTACAATATTATTCTTAATAATCATTGCATTAATTTAATATCAGTCTGAAAGTAAACAGTAGATCTAAGTGCAAACTGAAATCCTAAATCTCTTCCCGAAAGGAACAGGTATACTATATTTGCTGAAGAGACCCCTGGCTGAACAGTAGAAGTGGCAAGAAAAAAGGAGATAATGGTTTTTTACGGAGCTGCAATTCTATTTTTAATCACAATTACATTAATTTAATATCAGATGGAAAGAAAGCAGTAGATCTAAGTGCAAACTGAAATCCTAAATCTCTTAAATGAACAAGTAAGGCTTTTATTTGCTGAAGGTTCTGAACAGGTTCTTATTTGCTGAAGAAACCCTATTGAACAGTATGAAGTAATCAGACAAAAAAAAAATGAGATATTTTTTTACGATACTGCAATACTGTTATGAATCATTACTGAACATTACTGAATCCAGTTCTGAACAGATTCTTATTTACTGAAGAAACCACATTGAACAGTAGAAGTAATCAGACAGAAATGAGATAGTGTTTGTTTTTACTAATACGGAGTAAAGTAGTCAGTGCTGCAATATTATTCTTAATAATCATTGCATTAATTTAATATCAGTCTGAAAGTAAACAGTAGATCTAAGTGCAAACTGAAATCCCAAATCTCTTAAAGGAACAGGTATACTATATTTGCTGAAGAGACCCTATTGAACAGTAGAAGTGGCAAGAAAAAGGAGATAATGGTTTTTTACGGAGCTGCAATTCTATTTTTAATCACAATTACATTAATTTAATATCAGATGGAAAGAAAAGCAGTAGATCTAAGTGCAAAACTGAAAATCCTAAATTTCTTAAATGAAGTAAGGCTTTTTTTTATTTGCTGAAGGTTCTGAACAGGTTCTTTATTTGCTGAAGAAACCCTATTGAACAGTAGAAGTAATCAGACAAAAATGAGATATTTTTTTTTTTTTTTTTACGATACTGCAATACTGTTATGAATCATTACTGAACATTACTGAATCAGTTCTGAAATAGATTCTTATTTACTGAAGAAACCACATTGAACAGTAGAAGTAATCAGACAGAAATGAGATAGTGTTTTTTTTACGGTACTGCAATACTATTTTTATGAATCATTACTGAATCAGTTCTGAAACAGGTTCTTATTTTCCGAAGAAACCATTGAACAGTAGAAGTAATCAGACAAAAATGAGATATTGTTTTTTTACGGTACTGCAATACTATTTTTATTAATCATTACTGAACATTACTGAATCAGTTCTGAACAGGTTCTTATTTGCCGAAGAAACCATATTGAACAGTAGAAGTAATCAGACAGAAATGAGATAGCGATTTTTTAAGGTGCTGCAATACTATTTTTTGGTAATCATTACGTTAATTTAATACCAGTCTGAAAGTAAGCAGTAGATCTAAGCACAAACTGAAACTTGAATGTCTTAAAGGAACATGTATCCTATATATGTTGAAGAAACCCTTTTGAACAGTAGAAGTGGCCAGACGGAAATGAGAGAGCTTTCAATTTTTGCCTGAGCAGAGAACTTTTTTTTTTTTTGCTATCGACTGTCTGGTCAAAAGGAAATGGCAAAAGGCGTCTCGCGGACGGCGTGGAAATCCGAGAGAACAGAATTTCCTTCCAACCCCGGGCCTTCCGATTCATTTCGAGGATTTTCGAAAGCATGGAAGAAACAGTCGCGGAAGAAGATTTCAGGAGTTTATTTATTAAAATAAAAGACTTAAAAAAAGTATCTTATTCATTCTATTCTTTATTTTGGTTCTCTTGGAGTATTTAGCAGAGTTTTTGGAATTCGTTTATCAATTTTTTTTTTATCAAGTTAAGAATTTCATTTATATAATGAGTTATGTTATTATTTATCTATTATATTTATTATTTATAATATAATTATTATTTATTTTAAGTTTATTTATTAAAATAAGAGATTTAAAAAAAAAAGTATTTTATTCATTCTATTCTTTTATTTTGGTTCTCTTTGAGTATTTAGTAGAGTTTTTGGAATTCGTTAATCCGGTTTTTATTAAGTTCAGAATTTCATTCATAGTTGATAAATTTTCAACAACAAAATAGAATGGACTAAAAGCATTTTTTTTCTAGTCTGGTTTTTTATTTTAGTTCCGGTTGAGCATAGGAGCGTTTTTAGCAGTCGAATATTTCTTTTTCGAATGCAGCTTGCAAATACTTGGACAGTTATCTTTTTTTATGCTATGCAAGGGTTGCACCGACTTTACTCACTAAACACTACCCGGGGGTGCATGTAGCTTGAAGATGAGCTACGGAGTAACAATACCCCGTAACGCGCTACGATCGTATTAGACAGGGAACTACAATTTAAAGTGGATTACGAGTCACTACAAACATCCATGGCATCGCCGGGACTCGCATCCGAAACCTGTTGTACCGACAGCCAGAGCGCTAGCCACTCGGCCACCAGAGCCCCTGCGGTCAAGCATTCCACTAAGAATTTCGTTTTTAGTTGATAAATAAACATTCAATAATAACAAATCATGTAGCTTAATTTTTGTTATTTATTTAATCTGGTCTTTTTCTTACACGTAGCTCTGGTTGAGTATTTTGCAGAACCTTTGGTGTTTGTTTATCTAATATTATTTATTAAGCCAATAATTTCATTTATGATTGATAAATATCCCTTTCCAATAGGATATTGACGTATCAGATGAAGATTTGTGATATTTTAAAACAAAATTTATTTCCAAATTCATAATGTGAAAATTAGCAAAACCACCTTCAAATTCACTATTTTTGTAATTGTATTTTTTTTTTTTTTTTAATATGCCTGCATAACTTTCTCCTTACGATACAAGAGTATTCAGAATAACATTTTATTTATTTATTTAATTGTAGCAATTTTTGTAAAAAAAACTTTGACGTTAATTTTTATGCAAAAGAAAGATTTTTTTGATATCATGAAAGCTTGCATTTGATGTGTTTTTTGTCAACTAAACATTTACATAAAAAGGTTATCCATTATGTTATTTTCATATTACTGTTAAGTATTGGAGAGTTTGTGGTATATTGATTGGCATTTAAATAAATTGACACATTAATTTTTTTTTTCCACCAGTATATGTATGTTAATATCATCAAACACTGTTTTGACATAATGACCTTTATTATTTCCTCTATTAACACATTGTGATGACCTTCTAATAAACTGTGATTATAATTAAAGTCCTACTTTCAAAAATGCTGTAAAAAAAGAACCACTCGTCACAATGCGTTCAAATTTGAACTGAACATACTTGAAGAAGGGGGAAACGGTATGGCATCAAGAAAAAGTTCCACCGATTTTTCACATCCAATATGTTATAACTTTGCCGTGGTATATGGGCTTTCCACTAACAGTATCACAACTGTTGAATGATTTGGAAGTCATTTCTTCCGTCAAAAAACTGAAATAATCAAGAATATGGAACACTACAGTTGGTTTAATGTGCAACTCATGCTAAATACGTTGTCATTTCGATTCAAAATATCACTGGCAGCCGAATTCACTTTCTTTTGCCGCTTATAGCGCCATCTATTAATACACTTTCCACTTCTTCAAGTATCTTCAGTTCAAATTTGAACTCATTGTGAAAAAAGTGTTTCTTTCTTTTTTTTTTTACAGCATTTTGAAAGTAGAACTTTAATTATAATCACCCTTTATTAATACTTTTGTAATGATCTTCAATTAACACATTGTGATAGACCTTGACCTTCTCTATTAATGCATGTATGATATGCACACCAAAGAAATACATCCATATATCATGAATTATTTCATGTTTATATATATATTTTTACATATAATGCATCTTACATCTATTAAATTAAAACTTAAATTCTCTTGATCCGTCTGTAACGGGGGTGGTCAACCCAAATGATATGGCGAGCCACTTTGGAAATGCATCATAACTCCGCAGGCCGGCATATAAACATAGATAATATAATAATAATGATACTAAACCCGCATTGTAAAGGAATATATAACACTAAAAATGAAATATAAAAAAATATATAAATATAAAAGAAATTAAAAAAAAATGAAATCATTAAAAAATAATTAATTAACTAGTGTGATATTTGTGTGCGCAAGACTATTATTTTAAAATCAAAGTTAATTGTTTCTCTTAATTTCGGTAGTTAATTTTTGAATATATGGATGCACATATAGTGTATTTTTTAATACATTGGTTTTTACTACTTTTTGGCCATTATAAAATAAATATATTTTGCAAAATTGTGATAAATCTCACTGGCCGCAAAATATTCAAGACGGGCCGCGGGTTGGCCACCCCTGGTCTATAAAGTGTTCAGTCAGTGGTTCAGGAATTCGCTCTTTTTTAAAAGAATTACCATTGCACCTGTTTCTCTTCCACTGTTAAGTAACGTGGCTAGTGCACTGGCCGTTGGTACTGAAGGCTTCAGGTTTCAATCCTGGCGGTAGCATGGATGTTTGGGAGTGGTTCGGAATCCACGTTAAACTGTATTTCTCAATAAACGTACTGCTATAAAACTTACTTTTTATATTCAGTATTTTAGTAAGTTAATTTATAATAATAATAATAATTTATGTATCCTATTCAAATATTTCAATTACTAAACTTTGAACACAGTTTTTTAATAAATTAGAACTATTTTTATTTTAATAAATGATTATTAAATTAAAGTTGAGCAAAATACGAAAAGTACGCGTCTAATTTTTTCTCTATAATCTGTTGTTCTAATGAAGCTGGCAATACAGAGACAGTTAATCTTTATGTCCTAAACAAGAGCTGCACCGCTGTTACTCATTTAGCACTACACAGAGGGGCACGTGTAGCTTGAAGATATGCTACGAACGATTGTAACACTACCCCCACAACTTTCTACGATCATACACGCGGCCTGTTGGCCGAGTGGTTAGCGCTCTGGCGCTCGGTACCACAGGTTTCGGGTTCGAATCCTGGATGTGGCATGGATGTTTTTAATGGTTCAGAATCCACTTTAAACTGTAGGTCCCGGTCTGTTTAGCCTAAAGTATGTACAAGATGACCGTAGAGCGGCAAACCAAAACCAAACCTCTGTAAAGTATCGCCGCCTTCTCCCAAGATGTGAAATGCATCATTTTATTATTTCTATTAGTAAAATAAAATAAGTGATAAATAATTAAAAATTAAATAAACATCAAAAATTGCATTTGTTTGAAAAAACGGATAAAAAATGTATACTCAACAAAGGTAAGCACACCTCTCAGTATTTCTAAAGTTGCATTCCATGTTTTGAAAGACAATCCGATCCCGTTAAAAAGTCATCGCAAAATCTTTATACGTCTCTATAGAAACCGTAAACAGAATTATAAAAATTATAAATTTTGATTTGATCTGATCTCCCCTGTATTAAGGAATACACCACAATTTCATTCCATTTTATTCGTATTCACCTTTTTTAAGGAGGAGGGAGCTTACCATATTTTTGAGAAACGCCGTGTTTAATAACTACTAATGCGAAATGGTGATAAGAATTGAATTATCAATTCTTGTTCAAATTTCAATTGAAGAAACTTGAAGAAGGGGGAAACGGCACAGCATCAAAAAGTTCCAAAGTGTATTAATAAATGGCACTGTAAGTGGCATAAAGAAAGTGAATTCGGCTGCCAGTGATATTTTTTTGAATCGAAATTACAACGTATTTGCCATGAGGTGCACATTAAACCAACTGTAGTGTTCAATGTGCTAGATTGTTTCGATTTTTTGACGGAAAAAATGACTTCCAAACCATTCAACAGTTAGTGGAAAGTCCATCCACCCCGGCAAGATCATACCAAATTGTATTGGAAAAATCGGTAGAATTTTTTTTGATGTCACACCGTTTCCCCTTCTTCAAGTATCTTCAGTTCAAATTTGAACACATTGTAACGAGTGGTTCTTTTTTGACATTTTGAAAGGGGGACTTTAAAATTATAATCACCCTGTATATCTTTTAAGTAACTAATTAGAGCTATATGCATCCTAATTCCCCACATATAATTTTTCTTATCAATAAGTAATTTTAAAAGCAGAAAGTGAAGTGTATATGATAGGGTACTAAATAACTGTTTATTAGCTTTTTGTCTACAGAATTTTTTTTTATAATAAATATTGCTAATTGAAACACAATGAGAGAAGTTTCAAAGAGGATGTTATTGACTAAAAGTATTTTACAAATAGAAAAACAGTTAGTTTTCAAAAGAAATTTAGAGTTAAATCTTCCTTGATTTCCATTCTTAATTTTTTAAAAGAAATTTATTATTAACAAATTAGTTTCCAGAAACTACAACTTCTTGATTAAAAAAATAATAAAGCAGATTTTATATTTTTAGGGCTTAATTTAGCTTACTATATTTTTATCTATTTGATTTAGTTTATCCATACTATTATACCTATTTGATTTAGCTTATCTATATTTTTTATCTATCTGATTTAGCTTATCTGTAGGTTATCACATATTTTACCAATTCAACTTTTTTTTTTTTTTTTTAATGCAGCTGACAAACACTTAGACAATTGTCTTCGATGCCTTCAGGCAAGCGCTGCACCGACGTTACTCACCCAGGAGGTGCATGTAGCTTGAAGATGAGCTACGGATACGGAGTAACAATACCCCGAAACGCTCTACGATCGTGTTATATCGGACCGGTTTAAAGTGGATTCCAAACCCCTACAAACATCCATGGCACCGCCGGGACTCGAACCCAAAATCTGTGGTACCGAGCGCCAGAGCGCTAGCCACTCAGCCATTCAAATTCCAATTCCAAAATAAGCACATTGAAATTATATGTGACATCTTATTGAAACACTTATAGATAATAATAGTTTTTAAACATGTTTTCATGACTTTGATTTGTGTAAACTTTATTTTGAAGAAACTATTTCTTAGCAAGTAGCAACGAACTTTATCAGAAGAAACGACATGATAACATGATACTGAGTACTTAGATCCAGGTAATCCCAGGTATTAGATAAAAAGTAACATTCTCACTATCAACTATGAAGTAGATAATACTCATTTTAAAGAAAGACAAGGAGATTATACAAATATAGTTTTAAACCAGAATTATTAATACTTGAAGAGAATTAGATAATTTTAGATTAGTAATCATAAGATTAGGTTTTAGGTGTGGGGATTTTCTCACTATCAACTATACCAGTAGAGAATGCCCATTTTTTTAGTAAGCCGAGGTATGTATTGCTTCCAAAACAATTAATTTATCCCTTGACATTCTAATTTAATGCAAAAAACAATTGTTTGAACACTAGTTACACATCGTAAAATAAAAATTCATTTTTTAACACTTACTCTCTCTATATATATATATATACACTCATGTCCATAAATTAAGGATAATTCAGAATCACACAGAAATTGAACTCTAAAATAAAAATTTCACCTGTAGAATTATTACACACATCTTGAAGAAGAATATGCAAATTACAGGAAATCAGATGGCGCTGATAGTACGTCACAATGACGAGTGTAAGAGAGGGGTATATAAGGAATGGTGGCAAAGAGTAAAATTGTTCACAAAGCGCTTTAAAAGAATTTCAGTGCAATAACCGCATAGTTAATGGCACAAAGGAAGCATTTGGATGATTTTTACGTGGTAGAATTATCGGACGACTGGAATGTGGACGTACCCAGCTGGAAGTATCCGAGGAACTTGGAATCTCTCAGAGTGTCATCTCCAGGCTTTGGTAACGATTCCAAGATGATGGTAATGTGAGTAGATGTTACAGCACAGGTTGCCCCCGAGTTACAACGCCGAATGAGGACCGGTATTTAGCAGTTACTGCCAAAAGAAACAGACGGAGCACAGCATCAGACCTGTCTCTTCAGCTACCGGTACGACAGTTTTAAGGCAGACCGTGTACAGACGCTTAGGGCACATTGGTCTATATGCTCGTAGGCCTGTCAGATGTGTTCCACTTACCGCAACTCACTGTCGCCTGCGATTAACCTGGATGCAGTCTGATTTCTCGCCGGACTTTCATATGGAGAGCGCAAGGTACCCGTTATCACCAAGAGAACACCATTGAACGACGCCGTTACGGTGGTGCAGGATGGCTCATTTGGGGAGGAATTATTCTTGGTTCCAGAACTGACCTGCATGTTCAGAGTGTAACGATGACAGGCCACATCTATCGGGATGTCATTCTGTAACAACATGTACGTTTGTTTCAGGGCGCCATGGGTGCTGAATTTCTGTTTATGGATGACAACGCCCGTCCTCACCTTGCAAACATTGTAGACGAATGCCTTCAATTGGAGGATATCACCCGTATGGATTGGCCATCACACTCACCAGACTTGAATCCAATAGAGCATGTGTGGGATATGCTTGGCCGACGAATTGTAGCCCGTCAACCCCTCCCACCTGTCAACCGGAACTTCGGAGGGCATTGCTTGATGAGTGGTGTAATATTCCCCCAAGATCAGACAATTGACAATGTGACAATTTGATACTCAGATTGACAGTTGATACTCAGCATGCCTAGACGTTGTAAGGCATGTATTGCATCGTCCGGGAGACATACTCCATATTAACCATCATACTAACCATGTTATACTGCTTTTTGTAAATAGGTTCTTTTTTGAAATTTGCTCAGGGAGTAAAAATCGCAATTTTTATTAATTATGTCAAACATATAGCATCTTTTTTGCTCTTTACCTTTTTGTTTAATAAATAGACTTTACAAATAAGTCAAATTTGTTTTGCTTCTGTCTCTTTCTTTGCCTGAACTTCATTATCCTTAATTTATGAACATGGTGTATATACACATAAACACGTATGTATGTGCATGTGTGTGTTTCAGCATAACTTCTATTGCACTTAGAGTTTAGATTTTTTTTTTTCATTTAAATTTATTGTTTCGTTCTAAAAATTGCGGAATTTTTCATTAGTTATCTCTAAACAAAAACTATATTTTTATTGTCATCTGATTTTCACAGCATCAGATGTCGCACCCGCGCAAAACTAACTGGCGCCATTATTTAGGTTATCGTAAAAAAATAATAATAATAATGTAGAGAATTTACAGTATTAATTTTCGATTTATTTTCTAACCAACACTATTATATTCTTAAATAATATAAAAAAAATATAGTTAATAAATAATATAAATTATTATGATATTAGGAATTCTTGGATAAAATGTTACTTTCTATAATATTTATATTTAATACCAGTTATTTAAAATCTCAAATCTTTAATGCTGTACAGATATTTTTCTTAATAAAACTTACGAAAACTAAAAATGATTTATTTTCTGTAGTCAGTCAACGTCGTTAAATCTCCTAGTATTTTATTCAAAAAATAATAGTCTTTTAATTTATTTTAATTAAATAATTTTCAGTGCATGTCTAAAAAGCTATTATAAAAGTGCTATTGGGCAAGTTCTATGGGTTTATTTATGATTATATAACATCCCTTCTACTCGTCATTAGAAATTAAAACTACCCAGAGTACAACCCAGATGAAAAGGAAAAATTCATTTTCAACAATGGAGAATGCAATGCACTTGCGGGATATTAACAAACAAGCAGGTAGTAACAAACTTTCTTCGAAAGATTTCGAAATTATTCGTGCTCTTTTCTTTAATATCCCTGGTTTCAGACAAAATCAACACACTAAAAATAGCAATTCTTATGAAATTATAAGAACTGAAAACTGCAATATTTTTTATGCTAAAATAACTGATAAAACATGGAATATACTTGTTTCATCACCCATCCCAATGGACTTGCCTCGTGCAGTTTTTACAGCACATTTCCGACTCTCGACAGGACATGATTTTCTTAATAAACACTTGCACCTCATTGGTGTAGCTACTAATGTCTGTTCTCTGTGCTCGTCAGGTGAAGCCATGGACTTTTTACACTTGACAACATGCACTGCACTTGATTTTATGACTTTTAACTCTTGACTACTTTACCAAAAGCTCATTTTTATTGAGTTCTTTATATGATATCGCTACAGTTTGATGTAGGAATATATATATATTTAAAATATATAAATTGATGTAAATTATGTAAATATTAAAAAATAAGCTTGTTCAAACAGGAAAAAAAAAAAAAAAAAAGATCAATTTTTAGACAGAAAATAATTATTATCGTACGTAATTCAATTCCTCTCCTTTAATTGAATAAATAAATTGATATTGAACTTTGATTGTATGACTTATTTGATATAAATACTCTGAAACCGCAAGTATTATTTCGGTCTTCTAGTAGGCACAACAGTATATAGATGCATATTTTTGCAAAAAAAATAACTAAGCAAAGCTTGAA
>BPLR01005507.1:0-55194 GCA_021605095.1 Caerostris extrusa | reverse complement strand
TACGTAATACAAGCAAGGTTTTAATCATTCATTCTAAACACATCGAGCAAGCCCAGTTTAATTCTATTGATCTCAATAGTCTTTTTATAAATATCTGGGTCTTTATAATATTTATATATTTTTGCGTTGCACCGTCTTCTCTCCAACAATCAATTTCCCACTTAACACCTCCAAGAATAGCCCCTTAAAATCTTCAGCTCAAATACAAAATGAGCACCAAATGGGCCTCATCAGAGTTTGCCAAAAGTACACGGTAGCCTGCTTGCAAAGAGAAAAGTCATGCTGTCGCAAAGCTACCCAATTTAATTATATCTCACCTGATGAAGTCGTAATCATCATCATCAATAACACGACATAGTCTCAGAATAGGTCAAGACTTTCTTTAAAGAGATTTCCATACATTCCTCTTGGTGACCATGACCCTCCAATTCCTAACCCCCAGTACAGCAAATTCCTTCTTCTAACCGGCTGCCCTATCCATCACAACCTGGATCTGTCCTCTTCCTCTTTGGTTCCTGTGTTCTCTGCTAACAAAAACGAGCTTTTTACAGTGTAAATTGCTCATTGTAAAATAGAAAATAGTCAGCCCAGTTTCAATCTATTTATCTTAATATGTAGCTATAATACACGTGTGTATATATAGCATTTATATATTTCTGCTGCTAGATCACTGTCTTATACAAGAATCACTCTTGCTTAACACCTCTCCAAGAATAGCCCTCCTACAATCTTTTCGCTCAAATGATACCCAACATGGGCCTCATCAGCATCTTCCCAAAGTCCAAGTTTCAGAGTCATATACCAAAAATAGGTCTCAATAAAGGGAATTTAGACTTTTCTGCTTATAGAATTGGTGATCTTAACCCAAAAAAGGCCTTATTGTAGAAGTCGAAATAGCTAAGAAGATAGTCTGCGCATTATAAATAAAGTAACTTCGATGATAAAAGATCCTTTCAAAAGTCTCATGTTAAAAAAAGGAAATCTCCCTTATTTTTTCTCATAGAAAGAAACTGAACAACTCAAACATGTAATCATATGTAAAAATCTAAAACTAAAAGAGTATATATTGTAAACAATCTGTGATATTAGTTTTAATTCTATCTTGGGTCATGAACGTGAGTATAAATATATTTAATTTAAAAAGTAAAAACTAAAAACTACATGACAACAAAGGAGCGCAGGCAGACATATCTTTCTATTTGGCATTTCATAGTTTCCTTTCATTTTTAGTTCTGTTTAGTTTCATTTTCATTTCATTGTTTATATAAATTTAATTAATAAAAGTCACGATGGGACCAGAAGGAAAAACTTCGCTTTACTTTTAAATTAAAGAGTATATTATTAACTAATCTATCTATATATTATTATTAATTAATCTATCTATATATTAGCTAGATATTAATTAAATATAGAAGGCTATAATTTTAAAAATTATGTAAAATTATGGTTTCACAGAGAGGTAAAACTCACTCATAAATTTACATAATGTGTGAAATAAAATTTTCACCTGCAATTATTAAAACAAATTAAATTAATCATTCAAATCATAGATAACACATCATAGTATATAATATCATCATTCACCATTTTATAGTTGACAAAGTCATTGAAAGAAGGCTTTACTGTGTAAATACAATTTTAATTATTGCATGGCTGCATTGCTTAAATTAGTGAAACATATTGCAAATGCATTACTATTCTGCACTGATAAATTATTGAAACATTATTTAAAAACGGAATGAATAAACTGCATTACAAAAGAGCAGCTCTTGGCTAAAACCAGCGTTAGGCCAGGAATAGTGCAATTAAACACACCGGTTCAGTTTCTCGAATACCAATGGCACTTGGCAAGTTTATTTATTTTTAATCACTTAAAGAATAGAAAATTCCAGAGGCAGATACATCTATGGGGTGTCTGTTTGGGTCTTTATAGAGAGAGAAGGATCAGTGCTTTAAAAGTTAATTAAAATGTAATCTGGGGCTGGATTATTTCGCTGAGTCCGATGGCCCGATTTCATACTGGTTTAACTCCGCTGTTGGGGTTTAAATGGAGCGGAGATTTCTTGATGCTACGAATAACGTTTCAAGTCAGATCGAAACTGCTCCAGAAAACTGTTGAATAAATTTTGGGTCCCCAAGAATAAAATGTCAAGATTTGGTATCAAATATTACAGTGAGATATTTATAATTGTTTCTCTGAATTTTGAGCAAAATAAAAAATACCTTTTTACTTTAAGAGTAATTCTTAATTGCTCATAATTTTTAGTTTTAATTGTTTCTATTCAACTAAAATAACTTTAAAAATGGAAATTCGGTAATATTTTTGCCATTGTGTCCGGACACTATAGCCTTCCTGTAAGATCACACGGAAAAAACCTTTCATTGATGTAAAAAATAATAAAGAATAAAATTTGTTAGAAAAAATCAAATATACAAATGGGATTTATTGAATAACTTTAAGAAAGATAGTTGTTAGCAGTAGGTGCATTTCAACGCTACAACAACTTTTCAGAGAGAAACAATAATACTATCTTGTCTCATTTTCTTGTCAGTAATGGACACGTTGTATCTATAATGAATGCATTTAATCTATTTCCTTATTTACATTTGCAATTTATTACACTCTTTTAAGGTGGTCTAGGAAAAACTGTTTAATAAATTTTGTCCCTAAGAATAAAATGTCAAGATTTTGGTATCAAATATTATATTAAGATATTTATAATTGTTTCTCTGAATTTTAAGCACATAATAAACGGTTTTTATTTAATTAATTTAAATAATTCCTCAATTATTCACACATTATAGCTTTTCCACACATCTTACTTTCTTTGTTCTAGTACGTAGTAAACACTTTGACAATTATCTTGATGCCTTGAAGCAAGAACTGCACTGATGTTACTCATTTAGCACTATCCAGGGAGGTGCTTGTAGTTTGAAGAAACGGCAACCGATGGATTAACAATACCTCCAAGAAACGCTCTATGCTCATGTTAGACCGAGACCTACGACTTAAAGTGGATTCCGAACCGCTACAAACATTCATCGCACCGCTGGGACAGGAACTCGAAGCCTATGGTACCGAAAGTACTATAGCACCACTGACCATTCAGGCCCCTCAGGCCAAAAAACACTATTTTATAATTGACCAAGTCACTGCTATGGTTACTCTGTATACAACGACAACGATTGCATAGCTAGATTGTTTTATGATATGTTTCACTAGTTTAAGCAATGTATTACGCATTCAAAAATTAAAAACAACAACATACTCATTTACTCTCAGACAACAATAACGAAGTCTTGGATGTCTTAAGACCAAGTACTGCAAATCGACGTTACTCAGGAGGTGCGAGTGGCTGAAGAAAGCAACAAACGACGCGGAGTAACAATGCCCCAGCAATGCTCTACGATCATATTTGGACCGGGACCAAAGGTTTAAGTGGTTCGAACCACTACAAACATCCATCTCAGCGCCAGGACTCGGAACCCGAAGCCTGTGGTACCAAGCGCCAGCGCGCTAGCCACTCAGCCATTCGGGCCAGGTAACGACTATAAATTTATATAATTTGAAATAAAATTTTGTCCTTCAATTATTAAAAATAAATTAAATTCATCATTCAAATCATTTATAATTCACCATATATATAATGTCATCATTCAAACATTTTATAATTGACAAAGTCATTCTGATGGTTACTGTGTAATACAATTATAATGGTTGCATGGCTCCATTGCTTAAATTAATGAAACATATCACAACTAATGCGTCATGCATTCCAAAATAAAAAAAAAAAAAACTATTTCAAACGGAATGCATAAATGCATCACAGCAAGACCGTTTACAAATTCAGCATTGTTTTAAATGTAGCGTAATTAAAAAGCGGTTCAGTTCCTCAAATACCTCAATGACACCCCCTGGCAATTTATTTATTTTCCTTACTTAGAGAATAGAAAATTCCACCAGGCAGATACATCTATGAGGTGTCTGTTTGGTCTTTATAGAGAGAGAAAAGGATCAGTCCTTTAAAAGTTAATTAAATGTGTAATATGGGGCTGGATTATTTCGCTTCGAGTCCGATGGCCGATTTCATACTCGGTTTAACCCGCTGTTGGGACTCTTAAATGGAGCGGGAAAAGGATTTCTTGATGCACAGATAACGTTTCAAGTCGGAATCGAAACTGCTCCAAGAAAACTGTTGAATAAATTTTGTCCCTAAGAATAAAATGTCAAGATTTTGGTATCAAAATGCTACAATAAGATATTTATAAACGTTTCTCTGAATTTTAAATGCAATAAAAAATACCTCTAATTTAAGTAATTCCTTCATTGTACATAATTTTTAGTTTTAATTTTTATCTAACTAAAAACAAGTAATATATAAAAAATTAATTGTCAATTCCTACTTTTTTTCACTATATTGCAAAAGTCCTTTATAAATAATTTTCATTAATTTTTAAATTAGCAAAAATTCTCTCTCTCACATACACACTTTCCATCTCTCTCACTCATTTATTCACGTGTTTCATTTTCCATTTTGTTCCCTCTTTGAATCAAGACTACAACTCCAAAATGAAAAAAAGAATCTGAAAAAAGAAATTTTTTTTTCCAGAGATCTATCTACACGCTTCGCCACTGACGGATTTATTCCTAAATTTATATCGTGCTAAATATCTTATATAAGAGAAAAATTTTTCCCCCATAAAACTAAAATTAATTCATTAAATTTAATTGATGAATTAATATTATTATATACTCTAATAACATCATACTCTATTAACATCACAATATACTCTAACAATATACTCTATTAACATCAAATTGTCACCCACCACACGTTTAAAAACGTATTTGAACTGGATGAATAAAAAGTATTTAATGAACGATTGAAAATTTGAACAAGATATATAAATATATATAGGGAGATTGTGAACTAATAATAGGAATTGAATAACTTTAAAAATGGAAAATTCAGTAAACTTTTGTAATATTTGCCATTGTTAAATTGACACTATAGCCTTCACGAATGAATCCCATTTATACAACAGAAATATTCCTTTCATTGACAAAATAATAATGAATAAAAATTTTATTATAACAAATCAATGGATACAAAGATTGTATTAAATCAATTTCTAAGAAAAAAGAGAAGTGTTGCAGCATATATGCATTTATTTTGGTTTTATTTATGAAAGAAGTAATAATAAATTACTTTATCTTGTTCATTTTCTTGTTAGTAATAGATACTTTGTATCTATCATAAATATACACGTTGTATAATCTATTTCTTTATTTTCATTTGCAATTTATTACACTCCTTTAAGAATTGAGTACCGACATATTTTATCTGATTAAATTTAGGTTGCTATGACAACGATAAATAAATATGACCTGATTTCTAGATACGATCCGTTATCGGTAACTTAATTTAAATCTGATTTTCATAGAGTACTATAAATATACGTAATATTTAAAATGTGAGTATATTGAAAATTAATAAGTCGATACTTTGATCTTAAAAGTTTTGTAAATTGTATCAATAATATTACTGAAAAATTTATTTGCATTAAAATTACGAATCAAATTTATTAATTTAAATTACGAAGTCTTAATAAAATGCTTTTATGAGTGTGGTCTTTGAATTGCTGTCTTTTGTGCACCTGTCAATTTGAATTGCTCAATTTTCAATTTGATTGGTTAATAATTATTGCATGCGTACAAAATCCATCAATAAATGTGTTGTGTTGAATCTTCGAGTTATGCTCTGCTGGTAGAAAATCAGTGCTATGTTTATAGATAAATATCGATATAGATAATATATCTATATCGATAAAAAAACGTACCAAAACCAGAATAACATAGAAAATGTTATTCAAAATTGGTAGACCATATACGTTACTGCAGGGGCATTGATATTAATTAGAATTATGAAAACATCAAAAGTGGAACCTTAAAAGCTGCATAGGCAGATCAGAGAAAAATATATCTATATACAAAATATATAAAAACAGGTGAGTACAGTATAAAACACCCATAAGAAATTAATTAATTGTAACTTTCTAGAGATGGAGAGTGGAGATTTCCATGCATTCCTCTGGGTGACAAGGATCCCCCAATTGTTAACTCCCCAGTACAGCACTCTCATTCTCAACTGCGTCTATCCATCACACAACCTGGGTCGTCCTCTTCCTTTTTGTCCTTGTGGCTTTGCCGAAACGATTCTTCACAAGGTTCCAAATATATGAGCAGCCAAGTTTAATCTATTGATCTTAATAAATTTTATAATTTCTGGGTCTTTATAGCATTTATATATTTCTGTGTTGTACCTTCTTCTCCAACAATCACTTTCCTTAACACTTCCAAAAATAGCCCTTAAAATCTTTCGCTCAAATATATAAACATATATATTGAACATATTACCAAACTACTGAACTTTCTGAGATTTTTCCACAGTCCCATCCCCTCAAATATCCGTATGTAAATATTAATTTAGATATATTTTATGTATAAATTTATGCTGACACCCACTTCGCAGAGTCAATAATGATGAATGATCCAAAATTTTGTTGTATTTATTGTAAGCTTGAAGAATAATTCCGGTGCATGGCTAACAAAAATTTTGTGAATATCTTTCAAAACTTAACAAAATACATGAAATTTATTTCCTTTTATATAGTAATATTATTCTAGACAGTTAAACTTAATTTTAAATTTAAAAACCCAATATCTCTTCGAAATCGAATTATTTTATTTAATATTATACATATAGACATAAATTATTTTTTATCCCATTTTGTTTAAATAACATAAAATAATTTGAAATATAATAATATAGAGCCTGAAAATAATTTTTGTAATAGCATAAAGCTTACAGTCCATCAGTAACATTTGCCCTTAAATAATTCCGGCTTACAATATAATGTTGTTATTCGTAGTAAAAGCCCGAGTTCCCGAGCCGAAATTGAAATATTCAAATAATTGAAAATTAAAATTTCTATTGCAGTTGGCATAAAGATTAAAAAAAAGGAAAATCTGCTTTAAATTTTCATTTCCTCTCTTGAATAAACCATGTCTGTGAATCAAAGCAGAATTATTTAACGAGATATATATTTGATTCCGGAGGATAATTTTCTAAGTTGAGCTGATTGAAAGGATTTATTTTCTGTATACAAAATATGGAATCATATATTTTAAAGGATTCTATGAATATTATAAATGCACATAAATATTGTATTTGTTATATAGTCAGATGCAATTGCTTTAGATATAAATTATTAGTTTTAAAACTTTTGTTTCTTTTCAATAAAAATGGATTGAAATTATTTTGTAAAATAACTAGAGCAGTCTAGACGTTTATTACAAACATAATTTGTACATAGTTTTTTATTCATTGTTTAGTTTATTATTTGTATACTAATTTATTATGTGTTGTTTATACATTAACAGGACAGTAATTTTTATAATAAGTTAATGAATTTATATTTGATGTTTCTATTTCGTTTTACAAAATAAACTTTAAGAAGACTTATTTTACTATTAATATGAATTTTGATTAAAATATTTATGGCAATGTATGTAAAAAAATTGCTTGCTAAAATTCAATGTTTTTATTTAGTAAACAGCCAAATCCCTTTTTGTCATTATTTTAAAAAGAATTACAAGAAAACATATATAATAAAAGTTTCTTCGATTTTTTTTTTAACGACTCGACTAAGTCTAAGGAAAAAAAAAAAGAGTTTTTTTAGAATGACATGCTTGCTTCAACTAAGAAAATTTTCTATTCCATGTAACGCATAATCAAACAAAAAATAAAGTAAATTTACTTAGTTTAAAAATTATAAACTCTACAAATAATTATAGAAAGAGACTATATTATCCATTATCTCTGTATTTAAAACGTAAAAAGCTATTCAAAATGTAAATTTTTTTTTCTATTTCACAGATTTCTCAATCTCTTTGTACTAAATTAATTTTCTTTTATAAATTAGAGTGCTTTTTATGATAATATTTTAAGAAATTATTTTGTATTTCTAAATTTTAAAATACTTCAAAATCGTTTGAATACATTTATAAATGTAATATTGCTAGAAATAACTATAGTATTAATTAATAAATGTAATTGTATTTTATAATAAATGTAGCATTTAAAAACTATTTGATTAAAAATTTTCATTTAAAATGATTGCAGTTAATCATTCTACGTACTGAAAAAGAGCAACACTTCTTTCCTTTAAAAAATTACAATACAAATTCATAAATATACCTAATTTTGAGAATAATACCAAAATTGTAACATGAGAGTTTTTAAATTTATATTTCCACAAAAAAATCCAAACAAAGATACACTTGATAAATACACTTTGATTGTATTAATATCACAAAAGTTTTGCTTTTAGAATTAACGAAAATATATTTGTATATTTGCATATTTTCATCTTTAGATGAACTGTTATTTAACGTCGCCAAAAATTAAAAAAATATATTTTATTATTTTTTGTTATTTTTTATTTATAACGGATTAATGTATATTTTTAAGGAATAGACCATGACTATTTACAACAATTCAACCCAGCTTTTGGGTAAATAGCAAACAGCTTGAAAACCCCCAAGTCAATCTTTTGCCAATTTTAGCATGAGAACACAGCTACAGTTAAATTTGTTTGTTCCTCTCTATCCCAGGTGAAGCTCACACAAGAAAACAGAATGTATATTCGAGACAATGCTAAAAATCGCCACAAAATATTTGAGTTCTTTAAAGAACCAATTGCAAAAACATGCCAGCAGTGGCAATCGAGCCTTTTCCATTAGCTCTCCTTGCCACCATGAATAGATATAAAAAATAATTTGTAAAATAATATGTATGAGATGTTATCTTAATAAGTAAATAAAAGATCAACTCACATTTGAATACATGCATTTATAACAGAAAAATTATTATTTTACTTATGTTGTAAATGTAGCAGTATGGAAAGTATGAATATGTGTAATAGTAGCATTTGCAATCAATATGTGAACAGGAATTAAACCCGATAATGTTTTGTTTATAGTTTCCACCCTAAAAGGGACCTAAAAATTTAAAAAAAAAAAAACCAGAACTGTTTCGTTTGCGTTCAATTTATTAATTAGTTTGCAGCCTTCCTGAGTTTCTCATACCATTCTAATGTGTGTATTTACAATTTTCACAATTTATTTAGAGATAAAGGAAGGATATTTAGAATATTGCGTGAAAATTCGTAAATTGTTCTTTTTCACCTTTTTTAGTGTTTTTAAAATTATTTTTACAATATTTAAAATTGAAATTTTAGTTATTTAAAATAAAAATTTTCATTATTAATAATTAAAATTGAATTAAAATTTGAATTTTAAATTTTCTTACAAATTTCAATTTAATTAAAAATAAAATAATTAGTTTAATTAAAATAATTAGTTTTTAAGTCTATTTAATAAAATGTTTAAATTTGCATTATTTATGTATTTTAAAAATTAAAATTGAATTATAACTTTCTTTTATTTATTCTGATGGAATCATGCTTAAGTACTAGCAACAATTTTTAAACAAATGTGGATATTTAAAAAACTGTGAAACTGTTTTAGATATAAAAGAGATTAGGTAAGATAAATTATTAAATAAATGAAATTTATTTCTGCTAAATATCAATTTGGATAAATGGTTTAAGCTATGGGCAGCGCAAAAGACAGATTTTAGGTGTTCCGTATTTAAAAGAATTTTCATTGGATATTCCATGCTGTAATAAAAATTATCCATTATTTTTAAATAAGCCATAAAATAAAAGATAGCGCTTCAACATTAATTGCAAAAATAAAGCTTGAAAAAAAAAGTGTTTTGATTTCTTATTTTCATGAAATAAATTCCTTCAAAATGAGAGACAAATGTACCGTTATATTAAAATGCGTATATTGTTTCGAAAATTTTTCCATGTGAAACTCATATTTTGATTAATTACACTTGAGAAGATATGTTAGTCATAGGAGGTGATAGTCATTTATAAAATAGAATATATATATTTCAATTAAAGATTTTATAATATAACACAGTATATAAGAATTGGATAGGATTCATATTACATCCATTTAATAATACTAATTTGAAAATTTAGTAATTTTTTTTAATTAATGCAATTTTTGCAACAATAAAGCTCAAAAATAATTAATATATGGGATTTGTTTATTTCTTAGTTTTTAAGCCTGCATTTTCATTTTTCCCCCTTATCTCTCTCTCTATCGCTTTATATATATATATATATATATATATATAGATAATATATATATATATATATATATTAATATATATATATATATAATATATATCTATAATCAATATATTATATATAATAATATATAAATTATATAATTAAGTCTCTGCTTTTAAATATAATCGATAAATTGTGTAATGATACTGTGAAACCAACATTTTCTAATGTTTTATTATATCATTATATTATCGGGAGAGATAGAGTCCTTTTTTTTTTAGGGCAGTTTACTATGAATTAGAAATCTAATTTTTTAATACTTAAAAGTCTATGATTATTTTGTTTAATATTTTTCTAGTTTTTCAACATGATGATTTTATTTTTCAAAATCCTGCTTTTTATTCTTTTATAAAAATCAAAAATATTTTTCAAAAAAAAAAAATATATTTCTAATATGTTGTACAACTTTTCACAGATGATCAGATCGGCCTAATGTTTCCTCGGGCCACACATTGTGTGATCCTTTAATAAACGAAAGCTGAAAAAAGATATATATAAGCACTAATATATATATATATTGTTTTGTTATTAAATTGTTGTTTGTTGTCACACACTAGTCAAACAATTTGTATGTTCAAGTGCTGCTGCTAAAAATAAATAAAATGAAATATTTTTCTATTTAGTTTGCATGAATTTTAAAATTTAAATTTCAAAAATTTATTTTTTACCTGGCATGAACTTACTCACTAAAGATTTGAGTCAAGGATTATTTAGTAAATTATTTTATATTAAAGAATCAAATGTTGAATAAATGGGTTAACCAATAGTGTTATCAACCAAACTGGTATTTACCAAAACCTTATGGGAAGTTTTGTGTAATCAAGACTCATTTGATTAAAAATGTATTTATCCTGAAAGGGATAGCTACCTCTCAACTTTCAGAAATGTACTGCAACATCAATAGTATCTCAAGGAAAAACTAATTTTAGTTAATTCATCGGAAGATTAAGCTAAAGCATCAAAACATTAACTAAAATTTCCAATATGACATAAACTTTAGAGAAATTAATATTTTCTTTCTGTTTCGCAATGACTGAGATAAGACGGCAAATATTACTCAATGCTTGAAACTAATCCTTATTCACACTAAGTGCAAGTGTTAAATTATTCGAAAGCGTAAGGGCATCTGCATAAATAATGTCATTTAAATATTCTAAGATATAGCAACATCTTTTTCATTCAAATTATAATTTTACATGTTCCTATTATTTACTCACATCTTCCCAAAGCGAGTGAGACTTTAACCGTGTTTGTCATTGACAATCCTAATTTTTTAAACTATATATTTCTTATCAAACTTATTATTATTGAAATATATGTTTTTAAAATATATAATTATTTTTAAAAATATTTTAAAAATATTTCAAAAGTATTTTAAATTGTGTTAAAAGAAAGGTTCGCATATTAATCTGCTGCAATAGTTTGAATTATTAGAGGATTAAATATCTACTTATGAAAAATATAATATAATAATACAAACGAAGTCAGAAACCCCTTTTTTTACATAGATATTAAAGATAATGTTTAAAATATTTTAAAATATCTTTTAAGTAACTTATTTTTAGGAAACAAAATATCAAAGAATTATTTTTACACACTGCTCTCAGTTAAAACTATTTTCCCTTTGTCCTATTTCAGTGCTGGAAATAAATCATCTGCAAAAATGAATTTCACTGCTCCCAAAAACTGCTTTTTCCCTTGTCTGTTTTTCTAAAACAAAAAAAAAAAAACGTCTTTATTATTTCAGTCGCGAGTATACAGGAAATAAATATGCACATAAAAGCAGAAATTGTTATTTGTACTTAAACATGATTACATTCCGTCGTCTTCAACAACAACAAGAAATAAAAGAAGGGAAAGAAAGAACGAAGAAAAGAAATGCTGAGAGAAAAGCAACTGTGGGTGGAAGGAAACAAAACTACAGTTACATAAAAAAAAAAAAAAAAAAAAAAGAAAGAAACAGAGAGAGCATTACGCGAATGCTCGTGTAGTAATCTAAATGCCCATCCAGATTCACAACAGTTCGGGGAAGTTGTAAATGTCCACATTAAGATGAAATCAGAAGCAGAAAAAGCTCCGGTGGACGGGAAACTAAGTTAAGAGAATAGCAGCAAAAAAAAAAATTCCTCTCTATTTTACTTTTTGTGTTAGTTTCCTGGGCCGGATCAGTTTGCTTAAGTATTTTCTACTCCATCGTCAATCACCTGGTTATCATTTCTTTCCTCGGTTTAATGTTTAACTTGCATAAACTCTTTTGGGTGCTTCTAGTAAACCAATCTTGTTGCGTGAAATGTAACAATTTAATTATTTCGAATGCATGTTTTGTTGATGTTTATTTAGTAATTATACAAATTATTTGTTTTACACAATAGGTCTGTTTAGTGAAGATATATATTTTTTTCATATATCGAAGATATTTTTTTCGGTACGTAGACGTATCTTTTTTTAACTTTCGTTTATAGACAAGGACTCTCTATGTGTGGCCCGAGGAAACATTAGGCCGATCTGATCATATGTCAGTATCAGCTGATAAAGTTGTACGACTGGTTAGAAATATTTTTTTTTTGGAAAGCAAAGAGGTTAGAAAAGCTGAGACTTCTTTAATATATATATATATAACTATATATAAATAACTAAAAATAAACAAAACGCAGCCATTTATAAATTATTTTTTTTTTATTGCTGCAAATTTGCATTAAATATAAAAACAAATTATTAAATCTGCAAATTAATCTAATTAATCTTCAAGATAATGTTTAAAATATTTTAAAATATCTTTTAAGTAACTTATTTTTAGAAAACAAAATATCAAAGAATTATTTTTAACACTGCACTTTCGTTCAAACTATTTTCCTTTTTGTCCTATTTTAGTGCTGGAAATAAATCATCTGCAAAATGAATTTCACTGCTCCCCAAAAAACTCGCCTTTTTCCCTTGTCCTTTTTCTAAAAACAAAAAAAAAAAAAAAACGTCTTTATTATTTCAGTCGCGAGTATACAGGAATAAATATGCACATAAAAAAGCAGAAATTGTTATTTGTGCTTAAACATGATTACATTCCGTCGTCTTCAACAACAACAAGAAAAAAAAAGGGAAAGAAAGAACAAAAGAAAAGAAATGCTGAAAGAAAAGCAACTGTGGGTGGCAGGAAACAAAACTACAGTTAGATAAAAAGAAAAGAAAAAGAAAGAAACAGAGAGAGAGCATTACGCGAATGCTCGTGTAGTAATCTAAATGCCCATCCAGATTCACAACAGTTCTGGGGAAGTTGTAAATGTCCACATTAAGATGAAATCAGAAGCAGAAAAAGCTCCGGTGGACTTAAACTAAGCAAAGAGAATAGCAGAAAAAAATTCCTCTTTATTTTACTTTTTGTGTTGGTGTTTCCTGGGCCGGATCAGTTTGCTTAAGTATTTTCTACTCCATCATCAATCACCTGGTTATCATTTCTTTCATGGGTTTAGTGTTTAACTTGCATAAACTCTTTTTGGGTGCTGCTAGTAAACCAATCTTGTTGAGTGAAATGTAACATTTTAATTTATTTCGAATGCATGTTTTGTTGTTGTTCATTTAGTAATTATACAGTTTATTTGCATTACACAATAGGTCTGTTTAGTGAATATATGTTTTTTCACTACGTATATCGAAATATATATATAGTACACATGAAGTTAAGCTAGAACAGCATGTAAGATCAGAATGCAAAACTAAAACTTTCATGCTGTCTTTTATTTAATAAACGAATGGTGACTGAATTTAATTTGTCTACCTTATTTACATAAATACTGAAAATTTGTATAACTTAAATTTAAATTAATTTATGATAACTTCTAATTGTTTAACCGGACATTAATATTTTGTAACCTAATTAATTAACTAATGTCCATCTCCTACCATTGTTCTTAGATCAGTGAAATCATAATCCTACAGGTATACAAAACCAAATTCCATATAATGATTTTAACGATCTGCAATCCCTTTACGGTGATTATTTCATTACAGCCAACCCTATAATTAGATTAAGTCCTCCTTTACCCCATTCCAACGAAACTTAAACTACAACAGAACCCTCCCCCTCCATAAAATACAAAAAACACCCATCCTTCTCGAGGGACGTCCTTAATAACCCAATTAAAACTTCTCCTCGATATCCGGCCAATCTAGAAACAAAATCGCCGAAGCTTTAAGCCAAGAGATCCTCAGTGAAACACGACCTTTGGCTCCTTCTGAATATGCAAAAAGCTTGCCAGCTTGGCGATGGATCAACCTTTAATCGAAGGCTGGCTGTAGATTTTTGGGAGGAAAGTTGATGGTATGCGATTTAGCAATGGCCTCCATCGACCCCGGTTCGATGAATCAAAGGATTAAAACTCGAGGACAGAACGAAGGGTCCAAAATCCGGTGTTTTTGTCAGGCGGATATTTTGAATATCTAATCTCCAGAATGGACGAGGGCTTGAATCTTCCATTGTTTTCCTTCCCCGCTCATTAAACTGCAGATTTGTAGAGCGGAAGTGAGTCGAGGGATTTTAGTGTATCTTGGATGCGAAATTTGGTGTGCCCAGTATAAATAACGTCACGCTCAGACAAAAGGGACGCGAGGCAGAATGGAGAGGAAATTCACGATAAGCCCATCCTATCAGTGACATGGAATAGTTCTATAATATTTAGATCGAGAGAGAGATAGTATCAAGGTGAAATAATTTGCTGATCATTAGAGTACCGGTCCTTAGTGTTTGAAAATTAAGTTAAAATTTATAATTTAATTTAAGTTGCCTTTTATTTATTAACAACAACTTGCAAACTAATTTAAACAAGGCGTATTTGAATTATGTTCTGTGAAATTATGGGATTCATTTCGAGTTTTCGAAGTTTCCAAATATCATATTAATAATATGATTGATTGCCTTCATATTAGTAATATTATTAGATCATATTGTCATAATATTATTGGTCATATGTCACGAATCATATAAATACTTGGTCATTAGTGTTTGAAAATTGAGTTAAAAGTTATAATTTAATTTAAGTTGGCTTACATTTATTAAAACTGACACAATAATTTTAACAAGGTGTATTTGAATTATGTTCTGTAAAATGTGGGAATCCCTTTCTGTTTTAGAAGTTCTCAAAGTTTATATTATTGTCATAATATTATTGGCAATGTTTCACAACTTATTATAATTACAATTGATCACAAATAATTATACAATAAATCAAAAAGTTATTTAATGAAAGAAAATGATGGAATATTTGGCTGCCGTCAGATATCATATAAAATTTTTTTAATGTTTTTTAAATTTTTTAAATTTTTTAAATGTTTGGATTGAATATTTATTAATTACGTACTGATATATCAACGAGAGCTAAAAAAAACCTTATTTCCTTCAGCGCAATTTATTACTTGAAAAATAATTTTAAATTTTTACATAAAATAAAATAAAATACAGATTTCACTTCATCTTGATTAAGAAAAGTGACTTTTCATAAAACCAATATTTACAGAATGTAACATTTTATGTAAAAAGATAATCTAACCATGTTTATATTCATAGGAAAAAAGAGTGTTTATATAAAGAAAATTTTTTAATACATGCCATATTATTTTGATAAAAACTGTTTTTATTAATTCGTGCTCATAAAAGTTTTCTGAATTGAAAAACTGGTTTCAACATAAATGGTTGCTTTTCACTTAACATTTGAAAAACCTAAATTTACATATGCAAAACTAAAAAGAACATTTTATAGTTTATTAAGATAACATATTTTATTTAAAATTTCTCTCTTTAAAAGAAAATTTTTTAGAATACATTACGCATTATATATTAGGAATAGAAATTTAAAGAGTAGAGATGATGGAAAGTAATAGAATATATATTTATTAAGAAATATATGGTGACTAGAAATCACTTAGAAATTTAAAAGAAATTAAAATATAAATTTTGTGGAAAAAAATTGGAAACTGAGAAAATATAAAACTATAGTACTAAGAAAAGGTTACTTTCAAGGAAAATACTATTAATACAAATATTATGATAATAAAACTTTTAAATATTATATAGTAAATATTAGATTTTTACACTATTATTACAGTAAAATATTTATCTAATATTGATAATAGATAAAATATTTAATAATTGAATTTAACATGAAACACATTTGAAACTGCTGTATAGTATTGAGGGCTTTAAAACTGTTCTACTTCACAGTAAAAAGTATTCTGGTAAGAACTCAGACCATGCTTGGACAATATTCTATGGAAGTAGAATTTTTTATTAAGATAATCTTAATTAATTAAATTTTGAAAATATATTCATTTCATTTAAAAAAACAGTGGTGTTTTCTATTTTTATTTTAACTTTAAAATTTCTTTTTTTTTGTCTTTTGAAATTAGTGTTTCTCAGAAAAGTATTCAATTCCTGTGTTTGTTTTTAATTAGTTTCGAAAGTCATTTGATTTAAAGATACTTAAGGAAGCCATTTCAAGATATTAAATCAATAAATTTAAAGAAAATTTTGATTTTATATTTTCCCTGCAATTTTATCAACCTAAATTTATTTAAAAGGAATTTTCAACAAAAAGTTTCTTTTCCTATAGCCTCCATTAATATTCATGTTGTTAAGTTTTTTATTTTTATTTATTTATTTTTTCATAAAAAAAAAATTATCTTTTATTTATCTAATGTAGAATTTTTAATTAAGCATTATACATGTATTTGCATTCTATTTTTCAAATTTACTGAAATTTATTCCAATTAAATTTAAATACATTCTTAAATATAAGTCAAAAAATATTTTCTATTTGATAATTGAATTATTATTTTCTATTGCTTGAATATTTTTCTTTAAAGTAGCATCAATAAAAGAGAACTTAATTTCCCAGTAAGGAAGAAGGTAAATAAATTAAAAAACGATACGTGTAACTAATAAATCAAATAATACTTTTAATTTTTTAAATAATATTATGCGAAAAAAATACTTTTAATTTTTATACGCATAATATTGAACAAAAAATTTAACTTTTACAGTTCAAGGTATTAAAACAAATAATATATTATTCAAACAAATATTTAATTGAATTTTACTTGAATTGAATTCTTATATTTTTTTTTACAACATTTTTTTAAAATTAAATTTAATTACTTAAGTAAAACAATTTTTTTTTTTTTATTTTTTTTTTACAAATTTATGCATTAATTTTATTTCGTAATGTGATTGAGTTAATTTCAAATAGTATGTTATCCTCATTAAATATGTTTGAAATGCTTCTACACAACTAAAATTTCATATATTGGGTATTTTTTTACATTCAAAATTAATATAATTGCTTTTCATCATTATTTACTAAAATTATTAAAAAGTAATCTTCGGACACTACATTTTTGCCAGCGCCTAATTATATATCTACTTCAACAATAAGAAACATATTATAAAAAAGAATGAAATAAAAAATAAATTGTAATTGCAATTAAATAAATAACACTCAAATGTTTTGATAAGTTCAACATTAAAGTCAACATTTTACTAACATTTAATAGACCAATGTTTTGAAACGCTTCTTCCTTAATAATTAAAGTTTATTTTTAACTAAAATAACCTGAATTTTTTTGCAAATCATACTTAAATATAAAGACAAATTTGGACCTTTCTGCTTAAAAAAAAAAATTAAAAAGTTTATTACAATTTTTCCTGAAATCAAAAATCTTGAAGTTTAACTCAAATAAATTCTTATATATGAATTAAATGATTTAAATACAAAAGATTTTTCAAAAACATTTAAATACTCACCAGAAAATATCCATGAATCGTATTTTTAATGCGCGTATCTTCAGATATTTTATTTTTATTTAATAAATAATGTATTAAACAATTGACATTATATTTTATTATTTCAGTTTATTTTTAGTGACATCTAAAATCTTAACTCCTATTTTTCTAACTTTTATTTATTTATTTTGGCGGGAATGTAATGAACTCAATAAACTTTTTTTTTACAATTTAAATAGATATTAATTATTTTTGTGTTTAATCATTAACATATTTTTTATTTCTATGTTTGTATAACGATATATAATTAAAAACAAATTTTTGTTTAGCTATTTTTTGCTTACTTTTCATGGTGCATAAGAAAAGATATCATAAAAAGTAAACTACTATACTACACCAGATTCTGCACTTAATTCCATGAGAAAGTTGCGAAAGACAACAAAAAAATAATTTATTCAAATTTATAAAATCAGTAGAAAATTTAAAACTTTAAAACATTAAAAGTTCATGTTTGTTTTTAAATATTTTTATCTTAAAACAATTACTTCATGCATTTTTAATTAAGATGCATAAGAATATTTTGCTTTAAACTTAAAAGATTAAAAATTGCTCAATGTATCTTCAAATCTCTGTTTTAAAATACATTAAAATACCCTTTCAAAATATATTCCTAACCAGAACCTTTAAATACAATTCCCAAACTAAACCAAAGTTAAATCAACACGATATTCCAATCCCCATAACTAAAGAACTCTGAAAGAGTTTTAAAAAGTCCATACTGATAACAATAAAGATATTAAACAATTCACCGAGACTAATAGACGGAGTTCAAATGATTTAGAATGTGATATTTACACAACAATTCCTAAGGGTTAAGTTTTATAACGAAACTTTATCAGTTCTCAAACTATGCTGATATAAATAAAGAATCCTTCTATGGAGCGACTGTCTGTTCCATAATGGTCCTTTCAGGCGAAATGGGCATTTATCCCGAACATATATCAACTTTTCGGTTCCATATCTTTTCAAAATTTGTTTGAAAGACAGAAAGGCTGAGATATTTTTATTGATGAAACTTTATTATTTACTTAATTTTTTATTCATTTATTATTTTTTTTGTGTGTGTAGGAGAAAAAATAAGATATTTTTAATCATCCAAGAATTTTTAAATAAAATTATTATTTTAAGTCTAATATGGAAATTTTTGAACAATAAATACATTAAAATATTCATCATGATTAATTATATTTTTGGGATTGGATAAAAAGAATATACTAGGATACTTCCCATAAGACTTTTGGAAATTTCCTACACTTACAATTTGTAATATAACACATTCATTTTAATATTTAACTTATAATTATTCAATATAAAAAAAAATTACTAAATAATACTTGATTCAGATATTTGAGTGAGTAAGTTCATATCAGATAAAAATAAATTGCTGGAAAATTAATAATTGTAAGTTCATACAAAAATATTTCATAGAAATAGAAAATTCATTAGAAAAAATTCATACAAATTTATAGAAAAATATTTCTTATTATTGTTAGCAGTAGCATTTGAGCATGCAAATTCATTGACTAAAGCAAAAACAACACGTAAGATCAGAATGCAAAACTCAATCTTTCACGCTGCCATTTATTTACTAAACGAATGAATGAAGTGGTGTAATTTGTCTACCTTTATTTATATAACTTAAATTTAAATTAATTTATGGTCATTTCTAAATCTTCAGCGGACATTAATAATCTGCAACCTAATTAAATTAACAAACGCCCTTCTACTACTATTGTTCTTAGATCAGTGAAATCATAATCCTACAGATATACCAAAAATAAATTTCCTATAATGATTTTAACGATCTGCAATCCATTTACGGTCATTATTTCATTACAGCGAACCTATAATTAGATTGAGTCCTCATTTCCCCCATTCCAACAAAACTGCAACTACAACAGAATAATCCCCAGAAAATACTGCAACCCCCTACCCTCTCGAGGGACATCCTTAATAACACAATTAAAATTTCTCCTCGATATCCGGACATTCTGGAAACAAAATCGCCAAAAGCTTTAAGCCAAGAGATCCTCAGTCAAACGCGACCTTTGGCTCCTTCTGAATATGCAAAAAGCTTGCCAGCTTGGCGATGGATCAACTTTTAATCGAAGGCTGGCTGTAGATTTTGGGAAGGGAAAGTTGATGGAATGCGATTTAGCAATGGCCTTCAACGACCCTGGTTCGATGAATCAAAGGATTAAAACTAGAGGACAGAACGCAGGATCCAAACCCGGAATTTTGTCAGGCGGATATTTTGAATATCCTAATCTCCAGAATGGACGAGGGGCTTGAATCTTCCATTGTTTTCCTTCCCCCGCCTATTAAACTGGAGATTTGTAGAGCGGAAGTTGAGTTGAGGATTTAGTGTAGCTTGGATGCAAAATTTGGTGTGCCCAGTATAAATAACGTCACGCTCAGACAAAAGGGACGCAGACAGAATGGGGAGGAAATTCACGATAAGCCCTTCCCTATCAGTGACATGGAATGATTCTATTGTGTTGAGATTGAGAGCAGATTAATCAAGGTGAAATAATTTGCTGATCATTAGAGTACCAGTCATTAGTGTTTGAAAATTGAGTTAAAGTTATAATTTAATTTAAGTTGCCTTTATATTTATTAAAAACTGGCACAATAATTTAAACAAGGTGTATTTGAATTATGTTCTGTAAAATTATGCATTTATTTCGATTTTCGAAATTTTCAAAGATCATATTAATAATAGCATTGGTGTCATCCTATTAGTAATATTATTAATCATATTGCGTGATACTATTGGTCCTGTTTCACAATTATTATAAAAACAATTCACCACGAATAAATATAGAATATATCAAAAAGTTAGTTAATGGAAGAAACTGGTTGAATAATTAGCCTGCTATCAGATACGACATTCAAATCTTTCAAAAAAGAACAACATGGCCTAATAAATGTTTTGGGTTGAATATTTACTAATTATATCCTGATATATCAAAGAAAGCAACAAAATAAAAATCTTTATTTACTTCGGCGCAACATATTTCTTGAAAATAAATTTGAAACTTTTGCATAGAATAAAACGAAATACGAGATTTGACTTGGCCTTGATTATGAAAAGCAATAGACATAAAAATAATTGAAATAGTATGTAACATTTATATAAAAATATATGTTTCTTAATACCTGCCTTATTTTTTTCGTGTATATGTATATTTTAAATAATAATTAATTCTATTAATTTTTTTAGTACTCATAAAAAATTTTCTTAATTTAAAAACGTCGTTTACGCAGAAAAGATGTTTTTCCCTTTGCATTTGAAAAACCTAGATTTGCATAAAAAAACTCAAAAATAACATTTTTATCGTTTATTATGATGACATATTTTAAAAACATTTTTTCGTTTTAAAGAAAAAAATTTTTAGAATAGGTAACATTATGCATTGTATATCATGAATAAAAATTAAATGAGTAAAGATGAATAAGTAATAAAATATATATTTATTATATAGAGATAGAGTGGTATAAGAAATGACCTAGAAATTTAAAAGAAATTCAAATATAAATTTTGTGGAGGAAAAAAATGGAAAGTGAAAAAATATAAAACTATCATTAGAGTAAGAAATGGCTACTTTAAATGAAAATACTATTAATATAAATATTATGATGATAAAACCTTTAAATGTTATATAGTAAAAATTAGACTTTACACTATTGTTACATTAAAATATTTATTTAATATTGATAACAGATAAAATATTTACTAATTGATTTTATTATAAAACACATTTGAAGCTGCTGTATATTATTTTTCATTTCAAAATAGTATTTAAACAACTAAGTAAAAGAATTTTATTTCATATACAAATTTTTTCCATATTTGGTAAATATAGTTTTTAATTATAATTTATTTAATTTAATTTTAAAGATATTTAAATTATATTTTAAAACAAACAGAAGTATGATCAATGACTGAAAGAAAAGAAATTTATGAAGCTAAATTTATTTATTAAAAGTGAAGACGTGGTGAGAAATTATTTCCTTTTAGAAGTATTCGCAAATAAATCGATATTTTATGTTTTAATCTAAATGTAATTATTTTACAAATAGTTATGAAGATAAAAAATGGTGATTAATCAGGTTAGTTTAAAAATACATATAAAGTTATTAAAAAATTTTGTTTTGCCAATATTTACAATCTTAATTAATTCAATTGAGGAAAAAATTTATTTCATTTTTAAAACAGTAATGTTTTTTTCTATTTTTATTTTTAGCTATAATTTTTTTGTCTTTTCAAATTAGCGTTTCGTAGAAAAGTATTCGTTTCCTGTGTTTGTTTTTTTTTAATTAGTTTTCGAAAGTCATTTGATTTAAAGATAATTAAGGAAGCCATTTCAAGAAATTAATCAATCAATTTAAAGAACATTTTGATTTTATATTTTTTCCTGCAAGTTTATCAAAACCTAAATTTATTTAAAAGTAATTTTCAACAAAGTTTCTTTTGTTATAGCATCCATTAATATTCATGTTGTTGAGTTTTTTCCCATAAAAATTTATTTTTTTATTTATCTAATGTAGAATTTTTAATTTAGTATTGTACATGTATTTACATTCTATTTGTCAATTTTACTGAAATTTATTCAGATTAATTTTTAGAATGCATTCTTAAATATAAGTCAAAAAATATTTTCTATTTGATATTTGAATTATTATTTTTTCTAATGCTTGAATATATTTTTAATTAGCTTCAATAAATAGTGAATTAAATTTCCCAATAAGGACGACGATAAATAAATTAAAATGATACTTGCAACTAATAAATGAAATAATACTTTTAATTTTAAATAATACTTATCATACGAAAAAAAAACTTTTAATTTTTATAAGCATACTATGAAAAAAATTTCTTTTGAAAGTTCACGATATTAACAGGAAAAACATTATTCAAACAAATATTTAATTGAATTTATATTTTATTTACAATTTTTTTTTTGAAAATTAATGTAATTAATTACTTAAGTAAAACAATTTTTTTTTCCTTTTTTTTGTTTTACAACATTTATTTCATATTGTGTTGGAGATAATTCAAAATAGTATGTTATCTTCATTAAATGTGTTTGAAATTATTCTATACAATTCAAATTTCATATGTTGGGTATTTTGTTTAAATTCAAAATTAATATAATTGCTTTTAATCATTATTTAATAAAATTATTAGAAAAATTAATCTTTTCACACTACATTTTTGCCAACGCTTTATTATACATAGATCTAGTTCAAAAATAAGAAATCTGTCACAATGAATGAAATGAAATAAATTGTAATAACTATTAAATAAATAAAATTCAAATTTTTTGATGAGTTCAACATTGGAGCCAACATTTTACTAACAAGTAGTTGATCAATGTTTTGAAACGCTTCTTCTTATTTAATAATTAACGTTTATTCATAATTAAAATAAAATCAATTTTTTTAAAACATCCATACTTAAATATGTAGACAAATTTGCATCTTTCTCCTAAAACTTATAAAAGAGCTTATAAAAATTTCATTCAATAAATATCTTGAAACTTTACTCAAATAAATTCTTCATATATAAATTAAGTGTTTTAAATTCAAAAGATTTTTCAAGGCATTTATTCACACAGTAAATGATATATGAGACGTATTTTCAATGCACGTGTCTTCAAATATTTTATTATTGTTTAAGAAATGATGTATTCAATAATAAAAATTATATTTTATTATTTCAATTTATTTTATTGACATTTAAAATCTTAATTGTTATTTTTCAAACTTTATCTATTTATTATTGTTTTTGACTGGAATGTAATGAGCCCACTAAGCCTTTTTAAAAAATTAAAATACGTATCAATTATTTTTATGGTTAATCATTAAAATGTTTCTAATTCTGTGCTTGTATTTATTATTACAATATATAATGAAAAAAATTTTTAGCTATATTTTGCTTATTTTTATGCTGCATAAGAGAAAGATATCATAAATGCAAAATGTTATACTACACCAAATTCTATACATGATTCTGTGAGAAAATTGCCAAACATAATAAAAAATTATTAATAATAATAACAAATAATTTATTAAAAATGTATAAAATCAGAAAAACATTTAAAACTTTAAAAACATTAAAAATTAATGTTTGCTTTTAAATATTGTTATCTTTGAGCATTTACTTCATACATTTAATTAAGTTGCATAAAAATATATTGCTTTAAAGTTAAAGAAAAAAATATGCTCATGGTAGGTACCATCTCCTCGAATCGCGGTTTTAAAATATATCAAATAACCTTTCAAAAAATATTTCTAACCACTAGCTTTAAATACAATTCTCAACTTCACCATAGATAAATCAACACGATATTCCAATCCCCATAACTAAGAACTCCGAAAGAGTTTTAAAAATCCTTGGAGTTGGAAAAATCCATAATGAGAACAATAAAGATATTAAACATTTCACCGAGACTAATAGACGGAGTGCAAATGATTTAGAATGTGTTATTTACACAACAATTCCTGAGGGTTAAGTTTTATAACGAAACTTTATCAGTTCTCAAACTATGCTGTTATAAATAAAGAGTCCTTTCTATGGAGCGACTGTCTGCTCCATAATGGTACTTCCAAGAGAAATGGGCATTTATCCCAAACGTATATCAACTTTCAAGATCCATATCTTTTCAAAAATTGTTTGAAAATTCTAAGATTTTGAGGATGTACACTAGCTCTCTCCAAGAATCGAAAGCTATTAAATTTTAAATCGCTGCATCCATAAAAGCAGCTATATATGGTCTCTTGATTTCCATCTTGGCTTCTCCTTTGGGACTTGGCTTGCAAATGATGGTGACTTTCCCCGTCGCTCTAATTAGAGGGTCATCGTAAATGGACCAAGAATGTGCATTCGAGCACATGAAAAGTGTGCTGTTTTCCCATTTAGTGGACATGTGTATGACCCGGAAGCATCGACCACATAATTGGAAACACTTGGAGTGAATGAAATTGAGTGCTTTTGGAAGAAGTTGGTTTGATCATCTTGCATTCCAAATAGAATATTGGAAGACAAATTATAACTTCTCTCGTCTCTAAAATTTGCATTGGATACTATTCTTGAAAATGAACAGCAATTTTATTGAAGTTTCCATTAAACCTGATAATTGATAGGGTAATTTTATATGTTGCAGTGTCAATATTTTTATTCATGAAACTTCATTATTTACTATTTTTTGTTTTGGTCATCTTGCATTGCAGAAGGGTAACTTGGAAGACCAATAATAATTTCTCTCGTGTCTAAAATTTGTATTATATGCCATTCTTGAGATCACATGAACACATTTTGAAAGCAATTTCATTGAAGTTTCCATTAAACATGATAACTGTTTTTGATAATTTTATATGCTGCAGTGTCAATATTTTTATTCATGAGACTTTATTATTTACTTATTTTTGGTTTGATCATCTTGCATTCCAGAAGTTTAACTTGAAAGACCAATTATAGTTTCTCTCGTCTCTAAAATTTGCATTATATGCCATTCTTGAGATCACATGAACACATTTTAACAGCAATTTCATTGACGTTCTAAATAAACATGATAATTGTTTTGTTAATTTTATATGCGGCGGCTGAGATATTTTTATTGATGAAATTTTACCACCACTGTAAATGGATTGCAGATCGTTTAAATCATTATAGGAAATTTGGTTTTGGGTGTGCCGGTAGGATTATGATTTCACTGATCTAAGAACAATGGTAGGAGAAGAACATTTGTTAATTAATTAGGTTACAAAATATTAATGTCCAGTTAAAGATTTAGAAATGATTATAAATGAATTTAAATTTACCATCCACAGGTTTCGAGTTTGAGTCCCGGAGGTGCAAGACAATTTGAAACTTTCAGCATAAAACAAGTTAAAAGACCTTATTAAAATTTTCATTAAATCAAAATCTTGAAATTTAACTTAAATAAATTCTTTATCTGAATTGATTTGTTTTATATTCAAAATATTTTTCAAGTAATTCAAATGTCGCCGAAAATTGATCTATTAGTCAATTTTTCAATTAATCAAATTGTTATAATTTGAGATATGTTGTATGTAATAATAAGCATTCATTTTATTTTATTAATAATAATTAGAATCTTAATTCGTATTTTTTTTAAAAATTCTTTTTAATTTTTCTTAAGGGAATATAATGAACTCACTAACAAATTTAAAAAATTAAAATATATATTAATTTTTTTGTGGTTAATCATAAAGATGTTTTTAATTTTATGTTAGTAATTATTATTCCGATGTATAATTAAAACAGCTTTTTTTGCTTATTTTTTATGGTACATAAAAGAAAAATATCATAAAAAAGTAAACCGTGGTAGTACATCAAATTCTGTACTTGATGCCTAAAGAAATATTCCAAAAAATCTAATAAACATAATTTATTAAAAATTTATAACATAACTCAAAATTTAAAACTTTCAAATATTAAAAATTAATGTGTGCATTTAAATATTTTTTTATCTTTAAACAATTACATCATGTATTTAATTAAATGCATAAACGTATATTGCTTTAAAGGTAAAGAATAAAATATGTTCATGAAGTACCATCTCCTCAAGTTTCTGTTTTAAAAATATATCAAATAACCTTTCAAAAGATATTCCTAACCACGAGCTTTAAATACAATTTTCAAACTCTACCAAAGGTAAATCAACACGATATTCTAATCCCCATAACAAAAGAACTCCTTGGAGTTTGGAAAGTCCATACCGATGACAATAAAAAATTATAAACATTTCACCGAGACTAATAGACGGATTTAGAATGTGATATTTACACAACAATTCCTGAGGGTTTAGATTTTATAACGAAACTTTGTCAGTTCTCGAACTATGCTGATATAAATAAACAGTCCTTCTATGGAGCGACTGTATGCTCCATAATGGTACTTCCAAGCGAAATGGGCATTTATCCCAAACATATATCACCTTTTCGGACCCATATCTTTTCAAATTCTGTTGAAAATTCCTAAGATTTTGAGGATGTACATCAGCTCTCCAAGAATCGAAAGCTATTAAATTTTAAATCGCAGCATCCATAAAAGCAGTTATATGTCGTCTCTTGATTTCAATCTTGGCTTAACTTCCTTTTGGGACTTGGCTTGCAAATGATGGTGAATTTCCCCGTCGTTCTAATTAGAGGGTCATCGTAAATGAGCCGAGAGTGTGCATGGAAAGTGTGCTGTTTCCCCATTTAGTGGACATGTGTATAACCCGGAAGCCTCGACCACATAATTGAAACACTTGGAGTGAATGAAATTGAGTGCTTTTGGAAGAAGTTGGTTTTGTCAGCTAGTACATTCCAGAAAAAGAAACTTGGAAGACCAATTATAGCTGCTCTCGCCTGTAAAATTTGCATTGGATGCATTCTTGAGATGACATGAACACATTTCAACAGCAATTCCATTAAACATGATAACTGTTTTTGTTAATTTTATAAGTTGTGGTTGAGATATTTTTATTTATGAAACTTTATTATTTACTAATTTTTGATTTGGTCCTCTTGCATTCAAGATGCTAGGGTTTACATATTTTTCATGGTGCATAAGAGAAAGATGTCATAAAAAATTAACTGCTATACTACACCAAATTCTATATACGATTGTGTGAGAAAGTTGTCAAACTTCATAATAATATAATAATTGATTAAAAATTTATAAAATCAGTAAAACTTTAAAACATTAAAAATTAATGTTTGCTTTTAAATACTTTTTTATGTTTAAACAATTACGCCATGCATTTAATTAAGTTTCGTAAAAATATATTGCCTTAAAGGTAAAGATTTAAATATGCTCACGTGATACCATCTCCTCAAACCTCTGTTTTAAAATATATTAAATAACCTTTCAAAAGATATTTCTAACCACTAGCTTTAAATACAATTCTAAACTCCACAAAAAGTTAAATCAGCAAGATATTCCAATCCCCATAACTAAAGAACACCGAAACAGTTTTAAAAATCTTTGGAGTTTGAAAAGTCCATACCGAGAACAATAAAGATATAAAACATTTCAACGAGATTAATAGACGGAGTGCAAAATGATTTAGAATGTGATATTTACACAACAATTCCTAAAGGTTAAGTTTTTATAACGAAACTTTATCAGTTCCCAAACTATGCTGTTATAAATAAAGAGTCCTTTCTATGGAGCGACTGTCTGCCCCATAATGGTACTTCCAAGCGAAATGGGCATTTATCCCAAACGTATATCAACTTTCAAGATCCATATCTTTTCAAATTTGTTTGACAGTTCTAAGATTTTGAGGATGTACATCAGCTCTCTCTGAGAATCGAAAGCTATTAAATTTTAAATCGCTGCATCCATAAAAGCAGTTATATTTGGTCTTTCGATTTCAATCTTGGCTTAACTTCTTTTTTGGGACATGGACTTGCAAATGATGGTGACTTGCCCCGTCGCTCTAATTAGAGGGTCATCGTAAATGGGCCGAAAGTGTGCGCTCGAGTGCATGGAAAGTGCGCTGTTTCCCCATTTAGTGGACATGTGTATGACCCCGCGCATCGACCACATAATTGGAAACACTTGGAGTCAATGAAATTGAATGCTTTTGGAAGAAGTTGGTATGGTCATCTTACATTCCAGAAGGTTAACTTGGAAGACCAATTATAACTTCTATAGCCTTTAAAATTTGCATTGGATTCTTGAGATAATAATTGAAGTTTCCAAAGTTTCCATTAAACATGATAATTGTTTTGATAATTTTATATGCTGCAGTGTCAATATTTTTATTCATCAAACTTTGTTATTTACTAATTTTTGGTTTGGTTAACTTCTCTCGCCTCTAAAATTTGCATTGGATGCCATTCTTGAGATGACTTGAACACATTTTAAAAGTAATTTCATTGAAGTTTCCATTATATATGATAATTGATTTGTTAATTTTCTGTACTGAAGTTGAGATATTTTTATTCATGGAGCTTTATAATTTACTAATTTTTTGGTTTGGTCAGTTTACATTTCAGAAGGTTAACTTGGAAGATCAATTAAAACTTCTCTCATCTCTAAAGTTTGCATTGGATGCCATTCTTGAGATGACATAAACACTTTGTAACTGCAATTTCATTGAAGTTTTGATTAAACATGATAATTGTTTTGTTAATTTTATATGCTGGGTTTGAGATAATTTTATTTCTGAAATTTTATTATTTACTTGATTTTATTGTATTTTTTTTTGTGTGTGTGTGTAGGAGAAAAAAATAAGATATTTTAATCAACAAGGAAGTAGATTTTTTTGTAATTAATTGTTTATTTAAAAAATGATATTAAAAATTTTGTACAATAAATAAATTAAAATATTCATCCTGAATAATTATAGTTTTGGAATCGGATAAAAGAATATACTAGGATGCTTCACATAAGATTTTCGTAAATTTGTTACACTGACGAATTGTAACCTATTTGATTTGATAACACTGTTGGTTAACACATTCATTCAATATTTAACTCTTCAATATAATAAAGTTTTCCTAAATTATCCTTGATTTAGATCTTTGAGTGTGCAAGTTCATATCAGATAAAAATAAATTGTGTGAACATTAATGATTGTAAAATTCATGCAAGAAAAATATTTCATAGAAATAGAAAAATTCATAAAAATTAATAGAAAAATATTTTTTATAATTTTTAGCAGAAGCACTTGAACATGGAAATTCATTGACTAGTGTGTGACAAGCACATACAACACACACACATGAAGTTAAGCAAAACCAGCATGCCAGATCAAAATGTGAAACTAAATCTTTCATGTTGCGTTTTATTTAATAAACAAATGAAGTGATTTACTTTGTCTACCTTATTTATATAACTTAAATTTAAATTAATTTATGATCATTTCTAAATCTTTAACCGGAAATTAATAATCTGCAACCTAATTAATTAACTAATGTCCTTCTCCTACCATTGTTCTTAGATCAGTGAAATCATAATCCTACAGGTATACCAAAACCAAATTTCCTATAATGATTTTAACGATCTGCAATCCATTTACGGTGATTATTTCATTACAGCCATCCCCTATAATTAGATTGAGTCCTCATTTCCCCCATTCCAACGAAACACTGCAACTACAACAGAATGATCCCCCCCCAGAAAATACTACAACCCCCCCCCAACCCTCTAGAGGAACATCCTTAATAACCCAATTAAAACTTCTCCTCGATATCCGGCCATTCTGAAACAAAATCGCCAAAGCTTTAAGCCAGAGATGCTCAGTCAAACACCACCTTTGGCTCCTTCTAAATATGCAAAGGCTGGCCAGCTTGGCGATGGATCAACTTTTAATCGAAGACTGGCTGTAGAGTTTTGGGAGGGAAAGTTGATGGAATGCGATTTAGCAATGGCCTTCATCGACCCTGGTTCAATGAATCAAAGGATTAAAACTCGAGGACATGTCGCAGGTACCAAATCCGGAATTTTGTCAGGCGGATATTTTGAATATCCTAATCTCCAGAATGGAGGAGGGCTTGAATCTTCCATTGTTTTCCTTCCCCCGCTCATTAAACTGGAGGTTTGTAGAGCGGAAGTGAGTTGGGGGATTTAGTGTAGCTTGGATGGGAAATTTGGTATGCGCAGTATAAATAACGTCATGGTCAGACAAAAGGGACGCAAACAGAATGGGAAGGAAATTCAAGATAAGCCCTTCCTATCGGTGACATGGAATGGTTCTATAATATTTAGATTGAGAGCAGATAATATCAAGGTGAAATAATTTGCTGATCATTAGAGTACTTGGTCATTAGTGTTTGAAAATTCAGTTAAAGTTATAATTTAATTTAAGTGACTTTACATATATTAAAAACTGGCAAAATAATTTAAACAAGGTGTATTTGAATTATGTTCTGTAAAATTATGCATTTATTTCGATTTTCCGAAGTTTTCAAAGATCATATTAATAATAGCATTGGTGTCATCATATTAGTAATATTATTAGATCATATTGTCATAATATTATTGCTCTTGTTTCACAAATCATATAAATGTAATTGATCAAAAATAAGTATACAATAAATCTAAAAGTTAATTAATGGAAGAAAATGATTTAATAATTTCCTGCTATCAGAGATTTGACATTCAAATCTTTTAACGAACAGCATGTCGTAATAAATGTTTTGATTGAGAGATTGAGAGTATTTAGATTGACAGAAGATAGTATCAAGGTGAAATAATTCGCTGATCATTACAGACTGGTCGTTAGTGCTTGAAAATTCAGTTGAAGTTATAATTTAATTTATGTTGCCTTTATATTTATTAAAAACTGGCACAATAATTTAAACAAGGTGTATTTAAATTATGCTCTTGGAAATTATGGTATTCCTTTCGGTTTTTCGAAGTTTTCCAAAATTATATTACTTGTCATAACATTATTGGCAATGTTTCACAAATTATTATAAATACAATTGATCACAAATATATATATTAATAAAAAGAATTAGTTAATGGAAGAAAATGATGGAATAATTGGCCTGCAGTCAGATTCGACATTAAAATCTGTTAACGAACTACAAGGCTTAATAAATGTTTGGGTTGAATATTTTTTAATTACATCCTTATATATGAACGAAAGCTAAAAAAATATATGTTGCCTTCAGCTTATTTCTTGAAAAATAATTTTAAACTTTTGCATATAATAAAATAAAATAAAATACAAGATTCGATTGTGTCCCGACTATGAAAAGAAATATGCATAAAACTAATAAAATAGAAAGTTAGATTTTATATAAAAAGATGAAAACTTATCTCTTTAATTAGAATCTAACCATGTTTATATTCATAGGAAAAATAATGTTAATATAAGGAAAGGTTTTAAATACCTGTCCTAGATTACAGAACAATTTCAAATTTGAAAGCTAGTATCTCTCTGAAAGGAAATATACTTTCAATCAAATAAGGAATGATTACACTTATTTGATTGAATTGATATTTTGTAAATTTGTTACACTTATGATTTGTAACATATGTGAGTTGATAGCACTGTTGGTTAAAACATTCATTCAACGTTTGATCTTGAATATAAAAAAAAAATTACTAAACAATCCTGGGTTCAAATCTTTGAGTGAGTAAGTTCATATCAGATAAAAATAAATTGTGAAAGCATTAATGATTGTAAAATTCATGCAAGTGAAACACAAAAAATATATTCTTTTTATTTATTTTCAGCAGTATCACAAACTCATTGACTAGTGTGTGACAAGCACTAGCAGCACTAAGACATGAAGTTATGCAAAAGACAGCATGTAAGATCAGAATGCAAAAACTAAATATTTCATGCTGCCATTTATTTAATAAACGAATGAATCAAGTGATTTAATTTGTCTACCTTATTCATTTAACTTAAATTTAAATTATTTTAGGATCATTTCTAAATCTTTAAACGAACATTAATATTTCGTAACCTAATTAAATTAACATATGTCCGTCTCCTACCATTGTTCTAAGATCACTGAAATCATAATCCTACCGGTATACCCCAAACCAAATTTCCTATAATGATTTTAACGATCTGCAATCCATTTACGGTGATTATTTCATTACAGCCAACCGCTATAATTAGATTAAATCCTCATTTCCCCATTCCAACGAAACTGCAACTACAACAGAACCATCCCCCCCCAGAAAATACTCAACCCCCATCCATCCCTCTCGAGGGACATCCTTAATAAGCCAATTAAAACTTCACCTCGATATCCGGCCATTCTGGAAACAAAATCGCCGAAGCTTTAAGCCAGAGATCCTCAGTCAGACTCGACATTTTGCTCCTTCTGAATATGCAAAAGCTTGCCAACTTGGCGATAGATCAACTTTTAATCGAGGGCTGACTGTAGATTTTGGGAAGGGAAGTTGATGGAATGCGATTTAGCAATGGCCTCCATCGACCCTGGTTCGATGAATCAAAGGATTAAAACTCGAGGACATGATGCAGGAACCAAATCCGGAATTTTGTCAGGTGGATATTTTGAATATTCTTAATCTCCAGAATGGATGAGGGCTAAATCTCCATTGTTTTCCTTTTCCCATTCATTAAACTGGAGATTTGTAGAGCGGAAGTGAGTTGAGGATTTAGTGTAGCTTGGATGCGAAATTTGGTGTGCCCTGTATAAATAACGTCAAGGTCAGACAAAAGGGACGCAGACAGAATGGGGAGGAAATTCATGATAAGCCCTTCCTATCAGTGACATGGAATGGTTCTGTAATATTTTAGATTGAGGGGAGATAGTATCAAGGTGAAATAATTAGCACAACATTAAAGTACCGGTCACCAGTGTTTGAAAATTTAGTTAAAGTTATAATTAAATTTAAGATGCGTTATATTTAATAAAAGCAGACACAATAATTTAAACATGGTGTATTTGAATTATGTTTTGTGAAATTACGGGATTCCTTTCGATTTTTCGAAGTTTTCAAAGATCGCATTATCGTAATAATGTTATTGGCCATGTTTCACAGGTTAATATAAACACAATTGATCACAAATAAATATGCAATAAATTAAAAAGTTAGTTACTGGAAGAAAATGATGGAATAATTGGCCTGCTATCAGATTCGACATTAAAATTTTTTAAGGCTCAACAAGGCCTACTAAATGTTTTGGGTTGAATATTTACTAATTTTATCCTGATATATCAGAGAAAGCAAAAACAAAAATCTATATTTACTTCCGTGCAACTTATTTCTAGAGAAATAATTTTAAACTTTTGCAAATAATAAAACGAAATGCAAAATTTGACTGTGCTTTGATTACAAAAAGCAATATACATAAAACCAATAAAAACAGAATGTAACATTTTATATAAAAGATGAAAACTCATCCTTTTAAATATGAATCTAACCATGTTTATATTCATAGGAAAAAGGACGTTTACATAAAGAAAAGTTTTTAATGCCTGCGCTAGATTTTTTTTTTTTTCGCTTATATATATTTTTAGTTAATAACTGTTCCTATTAATTCCTTTAGTATTCATAAAAAATTTCTTAATCGAAAAAAGTAGTTTAAACTTTTCATTTAGCGTTTGAAAAACCTAAATTTACATAAATAAAACTCAAAAATAACATTTTATGATGACATATTTTTAAAGAAACTTTCGTTTTAAGCAAAATTTTTAGAATAGGTTACATTAAGCATTGTGTATTATGAAGAGAAATTTAAAGAGTAGTGCTGAGTAAATAATAGAATATATATTTATTAACAGATATAGAGTGGCATAAGAAATGACCTAGAAATTTAAAATAAATTCAAGTATAAAGTTTGTGGAAAGAATTGGAAACTGAGAAAATATAAAACTATCATATTAAGTAAAGGTTACTTTTAAAGGAAAATACTATTAATACGATTATTATAATAAAACCTATTAAATATTATATAGTAAAAATTAGACTTTACACTATTATTATTATTAGAGTAAAATATTTATTTATTATTGATAGCAGATAAAATATTTAATAATTGAATTGAACATAAAGAAACGCATTTGAAGCTGCTTTATAGTACTGATGCCTTTAAAGTATACTCTTTCACAGTAAAAATTACTCTGGTAAGAACTCAGATCATGCTTAGGCAAATATTTAATGGAAATTGAATTTTCTCCATGAGAAATGAAAGAAACCTTTCATAATGGTAATTAAACAAGTAAATAAAAGAATTTTATTTCATAGAGAAAATTTCACCATATTTGGTAAACACCATTTCTTATTGAAATTTATTTAATTTAACTTAAAAGATATTTAAATTACACTTTAATACAAATAAAATTATATTCAATATTTGAAAGAAATATATTTATCAAGCTAAATATATTTATTAAAAGTGATGACGTGGTAAGGAATTATTTACATTTGGAAGTATTTGAAAAAAATTAATAAATAAATATATAGATATTTTATGTTATTTATTTAAATGTAATTATTTTATAAATACTTATATATATAAATATTTTTAATCAGGTCAGTTTAAAAATACTTATAAAATTATTAAAAAATTTTCATTTTCGAATAATTATTATCTTAATTAATTCAATTGTCGAAAAACCATTCATTTTTTTAAAAACATAAATGGTTTTTCTATTTTTATTGTTAGCTATAAAATTTAGTTTTCGTCTTGTGAAATTTGTTTTTCGCAGAAAAGTATTCAATTCCTGTGTTTGTTAAGTTTAGAAAGTCATTTGATTTAACAATAATTAAAGAAGCCATTTCAAGAAATTAAATCAATAAATGTAAAGAAAATTTTTATTTTATATTTTCCTGTAATTTTATCAACCTAAATTTATTTAAAAGAAATTTTTAACGAAGCTTCTTTTGCTATAGCTTCCATTAATATTCATGTTGTTGAGCTTTTTTTTTTTTTTTAAAAAAAAAATATTTTTTTAATTATCTAATGCAAATATAATCTATATAATATAATCTATTTAATTTAGTAATGTACATGTATTTACATTCTATTTTTCAATTTTACAGAAATTTATTTTAATTAATTTTGAATTCATTCTTAAATATAAGTTAAAAAATATTTTCTATTTGATAATTGAATTATTATTTTTCTAAAGCATGAATATTTTTCATTAGCATAGCATCAGTAAAAAGTGAATTAAATTTCCCTGTAAGTAAGAAGGCAAATAAATCAAAAACGATACTTGTAACTAATAAATGAAATAATACTTTTAATTTTAAATAACACTTACAATGTGAAAAATACTTTTAATTTTTATATGCATAATGTGAAAAAAAATATCTTTAATGTTTGCGATATTAACATGAAAAACATTATTCAAACAAATATTTAATTGAATTTTGCTTCAATTTAATTTATATTTTATTTACAGTTTTATTTTTGAGAATTAAATTTAATTACTTAAGTAAAACATTTTTTTTTTCTTTTGTGTTTTACAAATGTATGCATTCATTTTATTTCTTAATGTGTTGGAGCTAATTCAAATTAGTATGGTATCCTCATTCAATATATTTGACATTATGCTACACAACTCAAATTTCATATGTTGGGTATTTTTTTACATTCAAAATTAATATAATTGCTTTTAATCACAATTTAATAAAATTATTTGAAAAAGTAATCTTCTCACACTCTATTAATTATATATCTACTTCAACAATAAGAAATATCACAATGAATGAAATAAAATAAATTGTAATAATTATTAAATAAGTAAAACTAAGTAATATTTTGATGAGTTCAACATTGGAGTCAACATTTTACTAAAATGTAGTTGACCAATGTTTTTAAACGCTTCTTCTTATTTAATAATTAACATTAATTTTTAGCTAAAATAACCTCAATTTTTCTACAAATCATACATAAATATGTAGAGAAATTTGAAACTTTCAGCATAAAACAAGTTAACAACAACATAAAACAACAACACCTTATTAAAATTTTCATGAAATCAAAATCTTGAAATTTAACTTAAGTAAATTCTTTATCTGAATTGATTTTGAAAGTAATTGTAAGTAATTGAAAGTAATTTAATCATTTGAAAGTAATTTAAATGCCCTCTAAAAATGATCTATTAGTCAAATTTTCAACTAATCGAATTGTTATAATTTGAGATGTTGTATCTAATAATAAACATTATATTTTTATTATTTCAATTTATTTTTTAATAATTAAAATTTTAATTCGTATTTTTTTAATATTCTTTTTAATTTTCTTAAGGGAATATAATGAACTCTCTAACTTTTTTTTTTTAAAAAATGAAAGTAGATATTAATTATTTTTGTGGTTAATCATTAAAATGATTTTAATTTTGTGCTTGTAATTATTATTACGATATATAATTAAAAAGCTTTTTTTTTAGCTATTTTTTGCTTATTTTTCATGGTGCGTAAGATAAAGACGTCATAGAAAGTACACTGATGTATTGCATCAAATTCAATATTTGATGCCTTAAGAAACTTTCAAAAGACAATAATAAAAATAATCGATTAAAATTCATAAAATCAGTATTTGAATTTAAAACATTCAAACATTAAAAATTACTGTTTGTTATTAAAATTTTTTTATCTTTAAACAATTACTTCAGGCATTTAATTAAGTTCCATAAAAATATATTGCCTTAAACGTAAAGATTAAAATATGCTCATGAGGTGCCATCTCTTCAAATCTCTGTTAAAATATATTAAATACCCTCTCAAAAGTTATTTCTAACCACTAGCTTTAAAAACAATTCTCAAAACTCTACCAAAGTTAAATCAACACGATATTCCAATCCCCATAACTAAAGAACTCCGAAAGAGTTTTAAAATCCTCGGAGTTTGAAAAGTCCATGCCGATAACAATAAAGATATTATTTCACATTTCACGAGACAAATAGACGGAGTGCAAATGAGTTAGAATGTGATATTTACACAACAATTCCTGAGGGGTTACGTTTTAGAACAAAACTTTATCTGTTCTCAAACTATACTGATATAAATAAAGAGTCCTTCTATGGAGAGACTGTCTGCTCCATAATGGTACTTTCAGGCGAAATGGGCATTTATCCCAAACGTATATCAACTTTCAAGATCCATATCTTTTCAAAATTTGTTTGAAAGTTCTAAGATTTTAGGGATGTACATCAGCTCTCTCCAAGAATCGAAAGCTATTAAATTTTAAATCGCTGCATCCATAAAAGCAGTTATATTTGGTCTCTTGATTTCAATCTTGGCTGAACTTCTCTTTTGGGACTTGGCTTGCTTGGTCTTGGTTTGGTCATCTAGTGCGTTCCAGAAGGAAACTTGGAAGACCAATTATAGTTGCTCTCTCCTCTAAACTTTGTATGCATGCCATTCTTGGAGGACATGAACACATTTTAACAGCAATTCACTAAAGTTTCGATTAAACCTGATAATTTTTTTAATATTTTTATATGCTGCAGTAACCTTATTTTTATTCATGAAACTTTTTATTTACTAATTTTTTTGTTTGGTTATCTTGCATTCAAGATGCTAGGTTTTACTTATTTTTCATGGTGCACAAGAGAAAGATGTCATAAAAAATTAAACTGCTATAATACACCAAATTCTATACACGATTTTGCTAGAAAGTTGCCAAACATAATAATAATATAATAATTGATTAAAAATTTATAAAATCAGTAAAACTTTAAAACATTAAAAATTAATGTTTCCTTTTAAATACTTTTTTTTTTTATCTTTTAAACAATTACTTCATGCCTTTAATTAAGTTGCATAAAAATATATTGCTTTAAAGGTAAAGATTAAAATATGCTCACGAGATACCATCTGCTCAAACCTCTGTTTTAAAATATATTAAATAACCTTTCAAAAGATATTTCTAATCACTTGCTTTAAATACGATTCTCAACTCCACAAAAGTTAAATCAGCAAGATATTCCAATCCCCATAACTAAAGAACACCGAAACAGTTTTAAAATCCTTGGAGTTTGAAAAGTCCATACCGATAACCATAAAGACATTAAATATTTCACCGACACTAATAGACGGAGTGCAAATAATTTAGAACTTGATATTTATACAACAATTCTTAAGGGTTAAGTTTTATAACGAAACTTTATCAGTTCTCAAACTATGCTGATATAAATAAAGAGTCCTTTCTATATAGCGACTGTCTGCTCCATAATGGTGCTTTCAGGCGAAATGGGCATTTATCCCAAACGTATATCAACTTTTCAAGATCCATATGTTTTCAAATTTTTTTGAAAGTTCTAAGATATTGTAGATGTACATCAGGTCTCTCCAAGAATCGAAAGCTATTAAATTTTTAAATTGCTGCATCCATAAAAGCAGTTATATTTGGTCTCTTGATTTCAATCTTGGCTTAACTTCTCTTTTGGACTTGGCTTGCAAATGATGGTGACTTTCCTTTCGCTTTAATTAGAGGGTCATCGTAAATGGGCCGAGAGTGTGCGCTCGAGTGCATGGAAAGTGTGCTGTTTGCCCATTTAGTGTACATCTGTATGGCCCCGAAAGCATCGACCACATAATTGGAAACACTCGGAGTGAATGAAATTGAATGCTTTTGGAAGAAGTTGGTTTGGTCAGCTTGCATTCCAGAAGACTACTTGGAAGACCAATTATAATTTCTCTCGCCTCTAAAATTTGCATTGGATGCCATTCTTGAGATCACATGAACATAATTTAACAGCAATTTCATTGAAGTTTCCGTTAAACGTGATAATTGTTTTGATAATTTTATAATATTAGTTTCGATAATATATGTTGTAGTGTCAATACTTTTATTCATGAAACTTTATTATTTACAAATTTCTTGGTTTGGTCAGCTAGGATTAGGTCAGCTGGAAGACCAATTGTAATTTCTCTCGCCTCTAAAATTTGCATTGGATGCCATTCTTGAGATGACATGAATACATTTTAACAGCAATGTCTTTGAAGTTTCCAATAAACATTATAATTGTTTTGATATTTTTATATGCTGCGAATGAGATAGTTTTTATTTAGGAAACTTCATTATTCACTAGTTTTTTGGTTGGGTCATCTTGCATTCTAGAAGGTTAACTTGGAAGATCAATTCTAACTCCTCTCAACTCTAAAATTTGCATTGGATGACATGAACTCATTTTAACAGAACATGAATTATCAGTTTCCATTAAACATTATTATTGCTTTGTTAATTTTATATGCTGCGGTTGAGATATTTTTATTCATAAAAAACTTTATTACTTATTGATTTTTTTTTAATACGAGACAGAATAAGATATTAAAAGCGTCTAAGAAGTAGAAATTTTTAAATTAAATTGTTTATTTAAAAATAATATTAAAGCTTTTGAACATTAAATAAATTAAAATATTCATCATAATTGATTATATTTCAGGAATCGAAAAAAGAAATAATGTTATAATAAGCTTTATTTAAAAATATTTACAAAATGTAAAATTAGGATTATTTAGATTAATCTTTACAATGTAATAAAAATATTCAGATGAAAATGTAAATTAATTAGATAAAACGGATTAGTGAATATGCAAGTGAAAATACAAATTATTTAAATAATTAATTTTTTTTTTTAAATAATTATTCTAAAAATATGAAAGTTTAGGTTTAATTTTGTTTTTTTTGTTAAGAATAAGCAAAAAATCAATTAAAATAAATTAAATTATTTTTTATTCAAAATGTCTCACGAAAATAAATAATAGCTCCCCTTAAATAATGCGATTATTATTTTTTTATCTTAAAAAAATTCCTTACAAGTAAATAAGTAAAGATGATAAAAATTCATTCCTTTTAATTTATTTTACTCTTAATTAGCTTAATTCGTTGCAGAAAATATTACTGTAATTTTCTCTTTTTTAAATGTTTTTATATTTCTTTTTAAATGTTTTTTACTGTACTGTGTTACAAATGATTAAAATAATTCTTAATGTTATCACTAATAATTTATTTCATTTTTTTTAAACTTTTCATTGCATGTCATGTATAAAAAAAAAAAATCTCATTTTGTCAATAATTGCTTCATCTTGATTTTAAAACAAATGTTTAAAAGAGAAAGTGGGATTTAATATAAATTACTGCTTTTAAATAAAATGCAATGTATTTTAGTACTTATTTAAATGGAGGCTTAAACAGCAATTAAGGAACAACATAAATTAAATATCAAACTGTAACGTTTTTATAATTTAATTTAAAATATCGATATAATAGATAAATAGAATATTAAATAAGATAGATGAATAATATAGTTTATAAATATATACGAATGTCAATATTTATTTAAATAGTATCATTAATTATAATTACATAAATTAATTATAAATAAATTTATGAAATAATGTTAACTTTCATGCATTAAATTACAATTTTTTTACAAAATAAGACATCTTAATCATTTTCTGAAAGTTAACAAATTTAAAATTCAACTACTTAAAAATTTTTACATATTACAGATATTAAGAAATATAGCATTTAAAAGGTGATAAAATAATAAACATTGCCATTTGAAAATATATTTGATAAAATAAAATAATTTCAACTAAAAACAATTGCAAATAATGTTTAAAATTACACAAAAAAATTGTATCTATTTATATTCTTTATTAATATGAATCATTTTCATTTAAGAACTAAGACATTCTGTACAAAACCCATCTTCCTAGTATAAAACTTTTTCTTAATTATTTAAAAAAATGTTTAAATAAAATGCGTGTTAAAAATGCAATTGAAACTTTATTCATATGAACATAATTTGATATAATTTGTTTATATTTGACATAACAAGCCTTTATTTTTGTAATACGTTTTAATGAAAAAAGAGACATAATTTGCTTATATTTGACATAATTAGCCTTTATGTTGTGATACATTTTTATGAAAAAATATAATTTATTCATATTTGGCATAACTAGCCTTTACGTTACCATACGCGTTACCTTTTATGAAAAAAAAATATATTTTTGTTTATATTTGGCATATCTAACCTTTATGTTGTAATATGTTTTATGAAAAAAAAATATATAATTTATTTATTTTGCTTATACTTACGTTAAAAAAATAATTTTTAATGAAAAAAATATATCCTTACTAATGAGAGCTTTCTTAAAATGAGAAATAAATACATTTATTCAATTGCTTAGATACACATAAGCACAAAGGTCATCATTTTTTTCTTTAAACTGAAAAATGTTTCATTGCATACTTTATCCTCATCCAAACTAACTGGATTCATATTACAAAATGAGAAAATCTAAACTCCCGAGACATTTTATCATACTCGAAATTCTACTTCTTCTTTTTTTTTTTTTCATTTGAAGAAGCAATATTCCTGAAACAAATTAATGTTATCGAATTGGAGAGAGAAGGTGAAATTGCACTTCCACAGCTAATTAATTCAAGTAAATGAATTGAGGGAAAACTGGAGGACATGAAAGAGTGGGGGAAAAAATGAAGTAGGAAAATGGGAGAAAAAAAAAAATGGAATTCCATTAGAAAAGGTAATCTAAATGAATTTGCTGGAATTAAATAGCACGCTAAATATCTCTCATCTCGCCGCTTCTGCCACCCCAGGTTGAAGGAAAACGTAACTCTTGCTAAAGCGAATGGAACCTTTTCAAGTTTAATGTGCTTCTGGGACCAGGGTGTAAACTTTTAAAGATGCATAAATCATGGTTGATATAAGGAAAAGTGGATTCTTTTTTTAACTTTGAGTTTAAAGGGATAAACACCATGGAATGACATAGGTGTCATTAAAATAGAGAATGAAATTCCTACATGTTACATGCAATGAATCTTAAAGGAATTTTATGTGCATAGAATGGATCGGTTAACAGTTAAGAGGGATAAACACCATGTAATAATATGTGTTATTAGAGATTGAAATTCTGCATGTTTAATGTAATGAATCTTACAGGATTTCATGTGTACAGTGTGTATCGGTTAACAGTTAAAAGAGGGATAAACACGGTGGAATGATATAGATGTCATTAAAACAAAGATTTAAATTCTACATATTTATGTAATGAATCTTAAAGGAATGTCATGGGCGCAATATGGATCGATGGATTTCAGAACTAGGAGAGTCTAGTTTGAAACCTTGGCACCAAACGCTTGTTGAATCAAGAAGATAAATCATGACTCTTGCAGAGCTTGTGTAACTCTTGCTGAGCGAATGGAACCTTTTCAAGTTTAATGTGCTTCTGGGACCAGGGTGTAAACTTTTAAAGATGCATAAATCATGGTTGATATAAGGAAAAGTGGATTCTTTTTTAAAGTTCCGGTTAACAGTTATGACGGATAAACACCGTGGAATGATATAGGTGTTGTTAAAATAGAGAATGAAATTCTACATGTTTCATGTAATGAATCTTAAATTTCATGTGCAATTTCATAGTTGCACAAAATACGGAATCGGTTAGTGCACAGCATGGATCGGTTAAGAGGGATAAACACCGTGGAATGATATAGGTGTTGTTAAAATAGAGAATGAAATTCTATATCTTTCAGGCAATTAATCTTAAAGGAATTTCATGTGTACAGTATGCTTTTACCTCATCAAAACAATCCGTTAAACTAAAAATTTCGTATAAAATTTCTCTTACCTTTCTAGGCCAACGAACTGTAGAATGAGATATCCAAAAGGTCGGGATGTAATGAATTAATTCAAATATATTTTGCAATACTTTTATTGGATACATTACAATGACGATATGACACATAAAATAATATTAGAAATGCAGACAAAAAAAGCCCGCATCTATAATGGGTCACTATCAACAACAAAGTCCCCCGAAGTGCGGATAGAAAAGTTCTTACACCGAAGTACGGCTACAGTTCAAAAGTAAAAAGTGGTAAAGAGTTCCAAAAGATCTTGCTATATACAGCATTTTTGACAGTATGAATAGGTGGATTTCCGAACTAGGAGAGTCCAGTTTGAAACCTTGGCAAGCAATGTTGAAAACCAGATGCTCTGTGTATTTGTCGCGGATAAGCACACTATTTCCATAAGCTGGAATGTCATTTTTTGTGAAATAAGGCAAACATTTCCACAAAAATTATTTTTAATACATTAGGTTGTAATTTACTGCATTTCCTGCAGTTTTGAGGTCTAATTTCACGTTAAGTGGTACCTTTTAGAATAATAACAACATTCTAACGACATCTGCAAATTTTTCCTAGACTAAGTTTAGTTTGTGCATGAAATCTTAAACAATCATGTATTGGTGAAATACAATAAATATAACACGTTCACAATATTTATGTTATTTATAGGAGAAAATTTCATAAATAAATAAACCAATACCATATGGCGTAATTAGAATTTTTTTATCCGCTATATTTCAGAAGAAATAAATATAAAGGAAACAATTGTTAGATCCTGTAACTGTTACAGAAAAAAAACTCGTGGTATCGATATGAAAATGAAATTGAAGAAAGATTGAATAATTTTCAATTGCCTATTCAAAAATTTTTTAAGCGTTGCAATTGATGAAGCTCCTGCAATATTAGAGAAAAAAATAAGTTGTTTTTGGTCTTTTAAAAAGTGATCCTAATACTTTTTTAAATAGTTAATTGTCGTTCTGCTGTTTCAGCCAATTCTACCTTCTTTCATTTTTCTCTTCCCTCATGCATTCACCGAGCTCCATATAAATAATTATATGTTTCACAACACGAGAATGTTATCTTGCGTTTGCATTTTAAAGTGTCAGTTAAAAATATAATATGATAATAATAATCATTTCTGACTTCTATATCATATTTTCTTAAAATATTTAATTTGTTACTCTACTGCTGAAAAAATATTTGATAAATTGCACGTTTCTTAAACTTCATAAGTTATTAAGATACATTGAATGATTTATTTTAAAAAGTGCAATTTCAGTTTCGTTTTTGACATTTACCGTTAAAATAGAAAAATCAAGAAAACATTTACTAAATACTTTTCAGCATTTATTAAATCATATAAGTTTGATAAATTTGAAAAGTATTTAACGTAATAGTCAGAACATTGTGTTGATAAAAGACGCTATTTGCATAAATCTTTCGAAAGCATTGCTTTTCAATGAGCTAAATATTTTTTTTATCCTTGAATTTCTTTTACATTATGAATTGTCAAAATTTTGAGCCTACTTTATAATGGAAACGCCATTTGAGTTACTAAATTTAATTATCAATTAGTCATTTTTCTAGACGGCATCGTTTAAATAGCGTGCAAGATCGGTTATAGTAAAAGGGAAAATGCGAAGTTACTTCTGAAACAATTTACAGAAGTAACATCGCATATTTGCTTGTTATATAAGAGAAAATCTTATAAATTTCAACCCGATCCATCCTTACAACATCCGATTTTCTTTTGAAATACACTATAATAATTAAAAAATCTACATTTTTCTTCTTTTCGAAAATGCCGTCACCAAGAACAAATCTACATTCTTGTGCACTCTATCTATTATTAAGAAACGAGCTATTCCTTCATTTTATTATAATTATACATATTTTTCTGACACATTTTTCAAGCGCTCTCCGTATTATGTTCAACATTTTTGGAGGATTTTTCAATCGTTAAATATATAGTATTATAATTTTTGTCAAAATTAATATTAATGATGAACAGTAACAAAACAAAAAAAAATAATAAACTAAAATCTAAAAAACTGGATTTATTCTTTGCAAAACTCCTTTCTCGACTTTTAATCTTCAGGCATATCCCGGAATTTTCTCTAAAAGGCAGTAATTAGAACAAAACGATTCTGGGGGATTATTTCACAGAACCAATTAAAACAGCAAAAAACAGAAAACTGTCTGTAACGGAAGATAAAAACGGTTTATTGGTACAGTCATTGCCGGAAGACATGAATGAAAATTGATTATTTGCAATTTAGCCTGCGATGTATTGCCTCATTAGCATCGAGCGAGCCACCATGACTGCTAATTTTTCCAGAACTGCTACCATTCCTTTTAATGAGGTGCTCAAGTCCGGCAGGCTAGAAGAATTTAATCGACGAAAATTAAGAAAACCGAACTGTGTGCGGGTGTATAATAAAAAAGGAATAACGACGTACGAATCTCGATTACACTGTCCGATAACTATGTTTAAAGCAGCGACTGGTTCTCAGTTTAACATGGGGACAGTAGTCGTCTTTTAACTCTATTCTAAACTGTGAATGAGGAGATAATGTAATTAGAGTTGACGACGATGCATCAATGTCGGGAAGTATTTAGCGTTAATTATTCGGTAAACTCTGTAAAAACGTAATTTGATAGTAGTGCACCTCGCTTTGTTGCTGTTCTTTTTCATTGACGTTCTGTCGTTTGAGCTCTTTTTTGTTAATGGAGCTGTTTTTTGTGTTTGGACAAAAACTACATGAGCAAACAATTAACCGGATTATCTCGTGAAACTTTTTAAGAATGTGTCCATTCATATAACCTAAATGTATGTGATTTTTTTGTTTTCTCATTTCGTACTAAATAATAATTTATGGTGCATATTAAGGTTTGATTGTTCGTTTATGATGTAAATAAAAATGCTTGCTGATTTCTCCATATGGTCTTCTTAAATCTCACTTTTGATCTTCTTTATTGATATCATTTTTGATCTTCTCTAGCTAATGACAAAGTAAGAGGATGTAATTAAAGTTGCCAACATATTCTATAGTGACAGCTTTTAAAAAATACAGTAGAGATGCATTTTCTGATAAATTTTCACGGACCCACAGTATTATGTTCCTCAACGTAGGATGGTTCAGAATCTGACAGTGGCATGTATGTTTGTTATTGGTTCGAAAATCCACTTTAAACTGTAGTCAGGCCTTTTTAGCCCTCGTATACATAAAATGACCGTAAGGCGAAAACACTAAACCCAATTTATTGATAAACCCTAAATAAGATCCTGAAAAATACAGTATAATTTTTTGTCAAAATTAACATTAATAATAAACAGTAACCAAAAAAAAAAAAATCCTTCAATCTAAACAAAACTGGACTTATACTTTACAAAACTTCTTTCTCGGCTTTTAATCTTCCGGCATATCCACGAATTTTCTCTAAAAGGTAGTAATTAGAACAAAAAAACGATTCTGGGGGGATTATTTCACAGAACCAATTAAAACAGCAGAAACAGAAAACTGTCTGTAACGGAAGATAAAAAAAGTTTATGGTGCAGTCATTGCCGGAAGACATGAATGAAAATTGATTATTTGCAATTTAGCTTGCGATGTATTGCCTCATTAGCATCGAGCGAGCCACCATGACTGCTAATTTTTCCAGAACTGCTACCATTCCTTTAATGAGGTGCTCGCAGTCCGGCAGGCTAGGATTTTAATCGACGAAAATTAAGAAAAACCGAACTGTGTGCGGGCGTATAATAAAATGAAAAAACGACGTACGAATCTCGATTACGCTGTCCGGTAACTATGTTTAAAGCAGCGACTGATTCCCAGTTTAACTTGGGGACAGTAGTCGTCCCTAACTCTATTCCTAAAACTGTGAATGAGAGATAATGTACTTAGAGTTGACTGATGCATCAATGTCGGGAAGTATTTAGCGTTAATTATTCGGTAAACTCTGTAAAGACGTAATTTGATAGTAGTGCACCCTCTTTGTTGGTGTTCTTTTTTTTTTTTCATTGACGTTTTTGTCGTTTGAGCTCTTTTCTGTTAATGGAGCTGTTTGTGTTTGGACAAAACTACACGAGTGAACAATTAAGCGGATTATCTCGTGAAACTTTTAAAAGAATGTGCCTATTTATATAACTAAATGCCTGCAATTTTGTTTTCTTATTATGTACTAAATAAGAATTTATGCTGTATATTAGGGTTGATTTGCGTTTATGTTGTAAATAAATGCACTTGCTGATTTCTTAATATGATATTCTTAGTTTTTGATCTTGTTTATAGATCTCATTTTTTTGTCTTCTGTAGCTAATGACAAAAGTAAGAGGATGTACTTCAGTTGGCAACATATATGATAGTGACAGCTTTTAAAAAAAAGACACATTGGGATTAAAAGTCTGATTGTTTACATTTTTATTTATATATAATGTTATATTTTGGTACATGTATCATGCATGTGTTAAATTAGCTTTTGTGTTTTCAAAGTTTTCTTGAAGACGAAACACAAATAAGGGATTATTATTCCTTTAAAACATTTCCAGAAGATATATCAACCTTAGACCTATTTTTACGTTAAAAAAGTATATCTTCTGTTGCTACGAATATCGGCCCTGTGAATTTAGCAGTTTATTTATATATTTATTTTTTACAATAAATTTGAGATATTATAGACTTCACACGATGCCCTCAATTAAGTGAGATAGGACACATACATCAACAACAACATATGTTTTTGAACAAAATTAAAACTTGTTTTTATTATAAAACCAAGGGGTGCAATGTAGACCTACCTCCTAGTGGTACTCCCTGGGCAACGTTCTATATGGTTAAATGGTCTACAGTTCTTGGCATGAGTTCTCGCTGTAATACTAACCGTCATTCGGTTGGCCGGTGGATTGCCCCAATGAAAAAGAACTGGTCTAATGAACATCTGCATCGCATTGGGATTTTGACGTACCAAATCGCACTCCTTGTGATTTGGCAGAACTAATGAATCGAGCTCATTTCCAACGTTGCTTGGCACTTCATGGCGATTCCGAGATGGCGAGGTGCTGGCAAGCTTGAGAACTCTTAAGGCAATGACTTCGGTCAACTTTGTTGAACTCTTTTGTGTTCATTTTCTTCTTTTTATTTTTATTTTTTTCAATTTTTGTATTTCTTTGTCAATAGAAATAGTTATAAAACCAAACTTCAATCAATAAAATAAGTACAAATGTTGTGTGCAAATTCTTATTTATTATACATTTGCAAAAAATTAGCGCGACTTACAACTATTAATGAAAGTTCGTTTAAAAAAAAAAGTTTAAAAGTTTAAATCGTTTTAATGCAAGTTACAATAGAAATTTTATATTATATTTTTTAATGAAAATTTTTTGCATTTTTAGAAAGTTAAAATAAAGGTACATTAATATTGAAATGAAAGTCAAATTAATTTTATAAAGTTAAAATTTTCACATATTTATGCTATTTTAGAACAATACATTGTCTCATATATCAGAAACTACTAGATACATAAATATTTTTCTTAAGGAAGCATTAGATTAAAAAAATATGAATTAAATTTAATGAATTATTTTTACAATACACTATACAATTTTATGTCTATAAAATAAATTTGAAAATTGTTAGTATTTAAAAATATCGATAAAGCATAATTTGAAATAATAAACACATACGCAGCAAGAATACGTGATTATCTATACCTTTTAAAATATATATATTTTTAAAAACACTAATAATCTGACGCTCCAGGGAAAAAAAGAAACAAGACATGTTTCATATTTCCCTAGATGGATCATCGGTTAAATCGCGTACGGTCTATTGAATGAGGAGGATATTTTGACGTATTTGTGGGACAGGCAATTAAAAAAAACAAAAATAAAAGTAATTTCTTCCGGAGATTGCCTTTCAAGATTACTAAACATTATTCAAGTGTGTATCAGGTGAGTTTGAGGGATTCTTGAATAAATATTTTGAAACTAAATAAGATATCTTGGATTCTGTGTAGAATCATGAAAATAGGAGAGAGAGAAAATTTGAAATTTAAATTTTGTTTCTTATAAAGATAAGGGAAAATAAATCATGAAAATTATTATTTATATATTTTGTCTTGATGGCGTTTCTATCAATCGTTCAAACAAATATTGAAGTTTTAAACTGATAGGTTAAAAAGTTTTACGTTAAAAGTTTGTGTAGAAAGACACAGACATTTAGATCTTCACCAAGTGCACTTTATCATGTTAGAAAAATACAGTTAGAATATTTTACAGTTAAGTACAAGAACTGAAATTTATATACTTATAAATTTTAAATAAAGAGTAAAATCGATTACTATAAAAAATTATAATTCTGACCAATTTTTGAATTAAATTTTAATTGAAATATGTGAATGCTGACAAATGATTAATTAGAGGTACTGAAATTTCAAAACATTTATATATACTGACAAATAAATTAATTTTAAATAGACATATCTCAAAGACTTTAAAGTTTGTTGAAAAACATATATATACGGATAGAGACATACGATATAAATTTGTGTGTATTTCCTTTAAGATTTATTCTGAAATAATAATTAGTTTGTATTTTTATGATCCATTATATAATTATTTGGAGAAGAAAATTCATTCTTTAATTGTAGAATAGATAATTTTTTTTATGCTAATAATTAATTTCGTTATAAAAGCAGTCACCAGTGGAATTCAATTCATTGTTTTTTTTCCTACAATCAAGCTATTCATATTCTTATTTAATGTAGATAAAACACGGGTAAGTAAGGCATGACTTTAAAAAATTACAGTAAATTATAAAAAGAAATAAATTTTAACATGATATGTTTAGAAATCATGCACAACATGTTAATGTTCTCCCTAAATCATGATGATTTCAAATTATCCTTTTTCATTATGATATTTATCATATTTTTATGTTAAAATAGTGTTTCTGTTTGGATATTTTTTATATAATTAGACCTTGTCATGATGTAAAAGAATTAAGCAGTAAACAAAAAGATATCTGTACTTTTATATATGTAAAATAGTGTAAGGCATTTTTTTAAATGATAAGATTTTTGTAAGATAGGATTGCAAGATAAGATTTTGCAAAAAGATAACTTTTGTAAGATAGATTTATAAGATTTGCAAGAAAAATATTGTAAGATAAGATTTTTTGTAAGATAAGATTGCAAGATAAGATTTTTGCAAGATAAGATTGTAAGATAAGATTTTTGTAAGATAAGAAGATAAGATTTTGCAAGATAAGATTTTGCAAAGAAAATATTGTAAGATAAGATTTTGTATAAGATAAATAAGATTTTAAAAAAGATAAGATAAAAATAAGTTTTGGCAAGAAATTGCACTAAGATTGTAAGAAAGATTTTGTAAGATAAGATTATAAGATAAGATTTTATTAAATGATCAAACTAAGAATATGTTTTTCGGAAATAGTAGATTCAAAGTAAATTTATTTCGAAAGTAGCTACAATTAGAACAAAATAAATGTAAAATAACCTGTTATTTATATATAAAAAATAACTTCACAATCAGCAAAAATATTAGCTTCTAACACCTTTACATACATATCTTTTGTATTGACTAATTTAATTTAATTTTTTTAAATAAAGAAGTAAATAATGATTCAATTGCTGTATTCACAAAAGATTATCACAATCGTAAAATTTGCGTCCTAATTTTAATTAAAATTTAATGCACTTTTTATTTATCGCTGGGAAGTCCCACAAGAGAAGAGAAAGAAGATGACATTAAAATTTTTATGTCCTCCTTTACGGACGACGATAATAATTTGCTTTAATTAACGCACAATAAACAGCGATAAAAACGAAATTTTCTTATCATTTATGGCGTATAATTAATTATTGTTGAAGGAACAAGACAGTCTTGAATTTCAATTTAATTGCTTCCATAGCTTCTTCTTTTAGAGCTAATTAAAATTGCCAAGAAAACTGAAATATTTTATTTTTTAAAAACTGTTGGCTTAATAATGTTGTCTTACATTAACATTAAAATCAGCTATGTATGGATTTTATATTAAATTTTTAATGCATTTTTCTAAAAGATGTATGCATAAAAATACTGTTTAATTCCATAAGAATGGCATTTTCTAAATATTATGAAATACGTAAGTAATAAGATCACTTGTGCTACAAATTATTGATTATTGAATATATTATTTTTCCTCTTATTTTTCAAAATAATGTTTATATTATGTTTAGTCTTTAATATTCCTATAATGAAATTATATAATTGTTGCAAATAACATAAATTGTTGTTTGTTTCTTATACCACTGACACTTAACCAATACCACGAACCTGTATGGACTCATGGATGAAGGAAAGGGGACAGATTTTTTTGTGATGGGACACCCGTAGATAGAAGTCTGGGCTCCCGTGGCGCTCTACAGTCATATGAGACCGATCTATGCTTAAAGTGGAGTCCGAACCTTTACAAACATTCATAGCACTTTCGGGACACGAACCCGAAACCTGTGGCGTTACCTGTATTAGAAGTGGAGTCCTTTCACGAATCTATAATCTGACTTCAAATGTATTAAATATTGTATGTCTCAAATTGTATGTGTGTGTTGTTCTGTGCGTGTGTAAATAAATCTGTGAGTTCTCAAACCTGTGCCTCAAGTATCTCAATCCAATCACACTCAGTTATAATCTGGTAAAACGTACCCACATCACTACAAAATATATAAATAAATATAATTCATTTTCATATATTTTTTTTTTAATTATTAATTAAGTAAAACATAAAATTATAAAAAAATAAAAAGTCCGTATTCGGCGTTTTAACAAATCCCTACAATATAATTTTTTTGTTTAAATTTAGCAAATAAAATTAAACTTACGAAAATTAATCATGCAATTAACTCCTAAGAACTATAATTGGAGCACATGATTTATAATACAAAGTGAAATGAGAATTTAAAAATTAAAGAACATGAATTTTTGAATTTAATTTCCTCTCTGAAATTATTTCTGTAACTTTAAGTCTACATTCGCAGGTTGCTCTAATAAGTTCTTTAAACAATTCAGCTTTTACAAACCAAGTCCAGGCCACCGAATTCCATTCTTAACCATTTTAAATGTCCCCAATTACACACATGACATTTTCGAGGTATGTAATTTCTAAATGGGTAGGCATAAACGCACGCTTTCTGCCACTTTGGCGACGACCTCATAATTATGCCGGCTGTCGGAGCGACTGTCGTCTTCTGGACAAGTCCGGGAACTGAAGACCGAATTTCAAGAAACCAGATAGTGCAGCCTTTATGGACTTATGGACTTAAAATTTAATGGTTTCCGATTCTTCGAAAAAGCACATATATAAATATATTTATGAGAAATGCGCATTTCGGTTGAGAATATAATTACGGACGGATCGTCTGGCTTTTAAGAAGACGGCATTAATAGGTGGACGGTGTAATTCGAGAAAAAGTTGTAAGACCCTTTTTTAAGTCTCTGGAAATCCCTAAAGGGACACTGTAATAAATTAAATTCTAAATCACGTACACTTAGAATGTGCATGGCCAAACTATATTTAAATGCTAATTATATTTATTGTTTGAACTACAGCTGTGGTGTTTCATTTTCTACAAATGGAAGACAATTCCCAATCAATTAATATGTGAAATAGGATAGATCTTTTCGCGCTTCAGTTTATGCTCTTTTTAAATATCACTGTGTCCAAAAAGTAAGAACAATTTTCAATTTAAAATTCCCGGGGTTTATGAAATTTCAATTTTTTTTCTTTTTCAGGTTGTTGGCACTGTCCTTAGACAGCTTTGTGAAATTTCCACGTCAAAATATTCTCTAGTGTTTGAGTTACGCTTGGATTTATGAGGCAAAACTGACTCCTGCAATTTTTGAAATGCCTGAATTAATTTGGCAAAGAACTTCCAATCTTTTAACCAGTACCCACAAATGAAATATACATATAAATATAATCATTTCATATCATTTCTTTCAAAATTATTGATAAAGTAAAACATAAAATTATAAAAAAATCATATTTGACGTTTTAACAAATCCCACAATATTAATTTTATGTTTAAATTTACCGAATAAAATTAAATATGCAGAAATAAACATGCCACGAACTATAATTGAGGATATAATTGATAAGTCAAAGCGAAATTAGAATTTAAAAATTAAAGATATGAATTATGCGAATTTAATTTCCTCTCTGAATTATTTCTGAAACTCTAAGTCTGCTTTTTCGCAGGTTGCTCTATGTTCTTTTTGCACAATTCAGCTTACAAACTGGTCCAAGGCCACCGAATTCCATTCTTAGCCATTTTAAATGTCCCCCATTACTGTACACATGGCATTTTCGAGCTATGTAATTTATAAATGGGTAGGCATAAACGCATGCTTTTCTGCCACTTTGCGACGAGACCATAATTATGATGCCGGGGTGACTGTCGTTTTCTGGACAAGTCCGGGAACTGAAGACCGAATTTCAAGAAAAAGATAGTGTAGCCTTTATGGACTTATGGACTTAAAATTTAATGGTTTCCGATTCTTCGAAAGCACATATATAAATATATTTATGAGAAATGCGCATTTCGACTGGAAGTATAATTACTGCCGGATCGTCTGGCTTTAAGAAGACGGAGCATTAATAGGACGGTGTCATTCGAGAAAGTTTTAAGACCCCCTTTTAAGTCTCTGGACTTAGTCCCTAAAGGGCACTGTAATAATTAAATTCTAAATCACGTGCACTTAGAATGTTCCTGGCAGACTTTATTTAAATGCTAATTATATTTATTGTTTGAATTACATCTGTGGTGTTTCATTTACTACAAAATGGAAGAGAATTCCAATCAATTAATACTACTGTGCCCAAAAAGTGAGATCAATTATTTTATTTTTTTTTTTTTGAAAAACTATTTAGTTATTCTTCCAACTGTATTTCATCGCCTTCAAAATAATCCCCCTGTACAAAATGCACTTATGTTAACTTTTTTTTCCTATCCTCAATGCATGCTAAAAAGTCATCGCAGGGATGGCTTTCATTGTGCGCGGCGATTTATGTTGAATCTCTTCAATCCCACTCAAAACGGTGTCACCGGAGTGGTCTTTTTAGAGTTTAGAGAATAGCCAAAGTCTCACGGTGTGAAAACGGTGTTTGTGGAACGATATGGGTTTTATTTTTGGCGAGAAAGTCACGAATCAAATTCAGTGTGAGCTGGCGCATTCAGTGTTTTTCGGTACCAATCGATATTTGGCGCGTTTGAGTCCAAATTGAATTCTACCAATCCTTTTGAAATTCCAACATCAGCAGCAAGGTCTCTAATTGTAAATCGATGGTTTGCAAGCTCCAAATGTTTAATTTTTGAATGAGTTTTGTCGGTTGAGACGCATGGTCGACCAGAGGGTTCTCATCTTCAACGCGTTCTCTGCCCTCTTTGAACTATTTATAAAACTTCTAAACATTTCTTTCCGATATATAGGAATGTTCACCGAATCCCTTCTGTGACATTAGTGGAATGCGAATGTCTTTTTGCTCAATGAATTCAGACATTTCAAAAATCTGCCGGAATCAGTTTTAGCGTAGTCACAAAGCCAAGCGTAACTCAAACACTAATGAATATTTTGACGTCACTTTCACACAGATGTCAAGGACAGTGCCAGCAACCTAAAAAGAGAAAAAAATGATAATTCCATAAGCCCCGGGAATTTTAAATTTATTGGTCTTACTTTTTGGACACAGTAGTATGTGAAATATATATCTTGCACCAGATAGTTTTTGTGCTACTGTTTTAAATAAGTTCGCTTATTACCTTAGTGACATTTTTCAAATTCTTTAAACTGCACATTACTTTTATGGAAATTAAAATGGGAGATCAGAAAACTTTTGAAAAAATAAACTTTCCAATAAAAAAACAAAAATATATTAAAAAAGATAAGAATAACTAATGAATGGTCTTTAAAATTCTCTGTCAAAAGAAAAAGCAATTGAACTTCTTAAAGCATTTTTTGGTCCCCTT